>APFE030809917.1:50248-95507 GCA_000404065.3 Pinus taeda
CTTATCTTTTAGCTTATAATGTTTTTATTTTTTATTTATTTATTTTTTCCTTTTATTTTTGCTCTAGTCTTTTCCAATTTTTATTTTAGATGTACTTTTAATTATTTTTTGTTTGTTTTCCAATAACTTTTTTTTACCTTTATGCGAATCATTATTTTTGAAAAAAAAATCTTCAAATTTTATCATCTTTGCACATAAAATTTGTAAAAAAATAATAAAATTTGCTATTTTTTCACATTTTTATTATTCAAATTTATTATATTAATATAATATTATATAATATATAATATATATATATATATATATATATTATAGATATAATATATATATATATATATATATTTTTTTTTTCCATAAAAAATCTTATGTTATTTTGAGCAAAAAGTTCCCGAAATATGTAATTTTTTTATTATTATATCCATAGGAATTGTCTGTATGTGAGACTTTTTGGAGTTTCTGGCGAATTTTTGTTAGAATTCGACAAAAACATTTGTGGTGAAATCTTGATCTCTGTTGTTTAAACTAGTTTTGTTGACTCCATATATAGATTCTGCACCCTAAAAAATGCTTGAGACACTTTGATTGTGAAGAGTTCACTTGTCAAACTTGTGATTTCAATGAAGGCCTGCCAAATCCTAGACAAATTATATCGTAAAATAAACCATAAAACTTTTCAAAAAGTCTCACATATATACAATGCCATATCTATATGCAAAATGTGTGCTTTTTTATCAAATGTTTGAAATTATTATTTTTTTAGTAACAATTATTTTATGTGTATCAGTGTATTAGTTAACGATATGTAAATATAAAAAAAAAACCTAAGTTCAAAATATTAATTTTATTATTATTGTTAACTTTGCAAAAATATTGAAAATTTAATTATAAAAAAACATTGCAAAGAAAAACAAAAAACATAGGCCTAAAAACCCCTTAAAAAACAAACATCTCTAGATGAAAAACAAGAAGAGGAATAACACAACTTGAAAATAGTTAAATAACCATCATTTATAAAAAAGTGTGCATACTTAAGACATAGGAAATTTAAAGTGTCAATAATATTCTTAAAAAAAAAAAAATTGATGATGCATCGATGCTTTTCAAAATCCATATGAAAATCACCAAAATTTGAAAAAAAGTATCTATACTTGCATAAGAAAATATAAAGTGTCAAAAATAAGCCAAAAAAAGGTTGATGCTGCATCAACACTTTTCAATATTGACATGAAAATCACTAACATTTAAAAAAAATGTACATAATACACAAGAAAATTTGAAGTCTCAAAAATATGCTCCAAAAAAAAGATCAAAGCTGTATCAACACTTTTCAAAATCGAATGATTTTTTGTGACCTATAAAAAAATGAGAACTCGTTATAATTCCCTTTTAAGTTGCTAACTTTGTTGTTGTGGAAGGCCTAGGTAGATACCTTCAATTGGTTGCTTGAAAAGGTACCATAAAAATGAATATGGCATCCACGACCCAATAACCCACCAATGGTTCGTGGATGATATGATGATTATGGGCTTCTCTTCAATTAGAGAGGCCCAAGAATTTAAGAAAATTCTTAATGACTTCATGCTAACCTCAAGAACCTTTATCAACCCATCGAAGGCTCAAATATTCCTTTTTAACACCCACCCCAAAGTTTAACCTCATCTTGCCAGAATCATTATTTTTCAACGCTCAACTCTCCTCATTATCTATCTTTGAGGCCCCCTTGTGGATAACTCCTTGAAGACAGTTCATTAGCAAGAATGATCCAGGTGGGTATTAGTGACCACCCGCCTATTCCATTTGGACCTCACCATTGTTCTTTTAGTTTTTTTTTTTGTAGCACAGTTTACTATTTTTGGCAGTTTTTTCTGGTTCTGAACTTTCAGAGCCATTTTGAGGCCCTAAACGACGTTTTTTTGGGCAAAATTCTTGTAGTGATTTTTAAGGAAATCACATCAGTAACTGTAGTCCCGAGGAGATGTAACACCAAGTTACAAACCTAGGAAGTTGGCTACCAAACTAACCCCAACGGGGCACATAAACTCTTGGTGTCACATCTCCTCGGGTTAGGGTTTCTCTTATTGTTCAATAATAAAAAGGCACTTGAGCCTCATTGTAACTTAGTTCAAAGGCATGTAGCCACCACATCTCTTCTCAGAAATAAGCTACCATCGCCCGAGCTAGTCTTATTTCCATTCTGTTTGTAAGCATAATTCAGTATTTGATATTAATGAAATGAAGCGTTATTTCTTCTGTATCTTTGTATTTATGGTTATATCTGTAATTTGTTGCATTCCTATTTAAATCTGGATCAGTGGTATTAGAGTGGTTTGATCTTTCTATGTTTTTCTTTGCATGTCCCCAACGAGGTCGGGATATAAGGAGTTAGGGCTTGATCTGGTTGAACCTTTGCAAGATCAGCTTCGCAAACCCCAACGGTCGCCGATGGGGGAAGAAAAGAAAGACGAGGGAGTAGGAGATCCTATCAAAATATTTCTTGAAGAGGCCCTTGAGAAACAAAGGAACATGATGATGGATAACTTTGCCTAGATCCTTCAACAGTTGCCCACTAGTGAAGCATCCACATCCAGCAGCCACTCTGCAGGCTCCACACCTTTTAAGGTACAAGGAAACTTTTACATTCCCATATTTGAGGGCCAAATAGATGCAGACGCCATAAATAAATGGTTAAATCTGCTAGAAGGATATTTTTATGTTCATGATTTTTCTAGCTGGGAAAATATTACTTTTGCTCTTCTCAAAGCCGCCCCCACGTCAAGGACTGGTGGGAAACCTACTGTGAGCAGAAGGAAGAAAGTGCGACCTCACTGTTTTTCGCTGCTCCCACCTGGAATTCATTTCGGGACACCATAAAGGAGTAGTACTACCCTATCGGGAGCTATGAGGACAAATAAATAAAGTGGACCATGTTGCGACAGGGAAGGGACCAAGATGTGTCGGAATTTACCAATATGTTTTATACGCTTCGCACGAAGTTGGGTATCAAGAATTCTGAGTAAAATTTGGTAATCAAGTACCGCGACTGCCTACACAGATACATCTAGGACGAGATGGAGTTCCAAGACATCTCCTCGCTCGGAATGACGTACTGATATGTTGTCAAGATCGAGTAAAAGTTTAAACAAAAGAAGCGAGACTTTGGATCTGTGAATATGAAGCAAGGGAAAGGTGCCCCTAAACCACAAAATAAAGGAAAAAGCCAAGGTGGGACAAACTAAGACAACCCACCAAAGCCACAAGCAAAGTACAACACTGCGAAGCTGAAGAAGGACATGAGAAAATGGTGTGAGTTTTAAGAGCTCCACTCACAACACAAGTGAGTGTCGGGTCAAGAAGTCACTGGTGGCCGAACTGAAGGCTTCGAAATCAGATGCATGTTCTGAATTTGAGTTAGAACCTGACAAGGGGAATGACAAAGGGAAGCAGATTAACGATGCGGAGCCCAACGCCACCGTCACCACCATGAAGATCCAAAAAGAGGAACTCGAAGATCCAGAGGAGGAGAAGCATCTCTTCCATTCCTAAATGTGGGTAAAGGGTTCCTTGCTACATTTCATTGTCGATAGTGGGAGCCAAAAGAACCTCATTGCAGCAGAGGTCGTGAAGTGGTTGGGCTTATCGACCATAGCACACCCACAACCATACACCATTGGGTGGCTTCACCAAGGACGAGATCTTTGTGTGAGCCTACGGTGCCACCTTACAAACAACATCAAGCCCTTCATGGATGAGACATTATGTGACGTTGCTCCCCTTGATGTTTGTGATGTATTATTAGGCCAACCATACTTGTGGAAGTGACATGCTATGTATGATTCAAGGCCTCACACTATTATTGTTACAAAATAAGTTGTATAGGATACCAGAGGTAGCACTGCCTACCGCCATCTCTCTGGTTACTACAAAATAATGTAGTAAGCCCATTTCCAAAATCGGGAAATTTGTTTTCCTAATGATACGCCCTTAGGGAAAGAAGAAGATGGTGGCCACAACCTCCAGACATGCCCCCTCCGCACGACAACAACAGATGAACAAGGTTGTGGAGGAGTACGAGGACATCTTCACCTCCCTCGTAGGGGTGTCTCTACACTGTTAGGTCAAGCACTCCATCGAACCCACGTGTGTCGTTGCTCAATGGACCAATCTATCGGTGCTCTGTTATGGAGAACGATGAAATCAAGAGACAGATTCAGGAGTTGTTGTAGAAAGGTCACATCCAGCCGAGTTCATCACCCTGTGGGAGCCTGATCGTGTTGGTACAGAAGAAGGATGGAACTTGGAGACTTTGTATTGACTATTGGGTGTTGAACAAGATCACCGTTTGGAATAAGTACCCAATCCCACTGATTGATGACCTTCTGGACCAACTCAAAGGGGCAAAATATTTCAGCAATATCAACTTGAAGTCTAGATATCACCAGGTACTAATCGAACCCTCCGATGTGTGGAAGATTGCCTTCAAAGCCAAGGATGACCTTTTCAAATGGTTGGTTATGCCTTTTGGGTTGACGAATTCTCTTGCAACCTTCATGAGGCTGATGCATGACATCTTGCGGCTATTCACCAACTCATTTGTAGTTGTATACTTAGATGGAATCCTGATCTTCATCCTGAGTTGGGAAGAGCACCTCCACCACATCTGATAGGTTCTCCAAAAACTACGGCAACACAAGCTGTGTGCCAATTTGGAGAAATGAACTTTTTGCATGACTCAAGTTTAGTATTTGGGATACATTATTGATGAACGAGAGGTGCATGTGGATCTAGTCAAGATCCAAGTCATTCGGGATTGGCCAACCCCAACTACTTTGATAGAGCTCTTCAACTTTCTAGGTCTTGCCAATTTCTACCGTAGGTTCGTTTTGGGGTTCTCCCATATCACTTGGCCCTTGAGTCAAGTCACCAAGGGAGTAGCCAAAGAAAAATTCTTTTGGTCTGAATCTCAACAGAAGGCATTCGCAGAGGTGAAACATCACCTCTGCTCTGCACTAGTGCTCACATTACCAGACTTGCAACAACCATTTGAGATCAAGGAAGATGCCTCTGACTATGTTATTGGGGCAGTCCTTACTCAACAAGGGCATCCAGCGGCATATCATAGTGAGACACTTTCGGACATTGTCCAAAAGTATCCCACTTATGACAAAGAGATGTATTCCATTGTGTAGGTCTTCCAACAATGGAAGCATTACATTTTGGGAAAGGAAACAACGATACACACAGACCACCAACCCTTGCAATTCATACAAACACAAGGGAAATTGCATAATGATTGCTATCAGAAGTGGTCCACATACCTGCAATAGTTCCATTTGAATATCAAGTACAAGAAGGGAAACACCAATAATGTTGCAGACTGCCTCAGCCGACCACTGATCATGGCGTTAACCACCGTGCTCAACTCTTATGGGCACGATATTTCTGATTGGCCACTTCTCTAAAAAAGTGACCTAGAATTCGGCCACACATACCATATGCTCTTGGAGGGTTAGCAAGTTCCATATTTTCAGCTCCAGGATGCTTTGTTATGCCACCTGGGACACCTTTGTGTTCCTTCAAGGGAGCGTGCTAAGATGATTTTGGAAGTGCACTATAGTCAGGCCGCTAGGAATTTCGAGGTCGAGAAAACGGTGGTAGTACTGCAGAAGTATTTCTATTCACCAAATCTTTGATAGGATGTCGAGAAGTACATCAGATCCTGCACTGCCTGCACCATTTCCAAATCGACCAATCAAGAAGCAAGGCCTCTATACTTCGCTGCCTACCCCTAGTCGACCTTGGGAATCCATCTCCATGGATTACATGTCGAGCCTTCCTTCTACTAAGCATGGAAATGACTATGTTTTTGTGGTCGTCAACAGATTCTCAAAGATGGCCATTATGGCGGCTTGTAAGAAGAATATCACAGCAGAAGCCACTACTAAAATCTTCTTTGAGCGAGTGCGGGTACACTTTGGGATCCCACAGTCTATCATATCAGATTGGGATAACAAGTTCTTCAGTACATTTTGGTCTAGTCTTTGGTCGATGCTGGACACTAAGATCACTCAAAGTCCACAACTTTCCATCCCCAAACTGATGGCCAGACAGAGGTCATCAACATGATGATCGTACACATTCTATGAATGTACAACTCAAAGCATCCAAGCACATGGGATGAAAGCCTCCCTTATGTCCATCAAAACTATAACCGGGCTCTCCACAACTCGACTGGCCACAACCCTTTTTAGGTGTGCTTGGGATTCCAACCACTATGTCCTATTGATGTGGCCATACCATTTGCAGTGACTCAAGCAGATTCGGCTCATGTCCATTTCAAAGCAGACAAGGAAAACAACTTCATTGAGCACATTCAATACATCCACCAACAGGTCCATGACATATTGGAAAAAGCTAATGCTAAGTCCAAGCAGAAGCATGATCAACATCGGGTGCCACATAAGTTCCAAGTGGGCGACAAAGTTTGGCTACATTTGTAGAAGGAGCCTTGCTGGGCCCCACCACAAGATTCACCCGCTTCAATATGGGCCATACACCATCACTAAGGCTGTGGGAGATAATGCTTTTGAGCTCAAAATTCCCCCATTCCTTGGCCTACATCCAGTGTTCAATGTGGATCGCCTTCGACCATACTTTCCACCATTACTGGACACACCTGGCATTGCAGAACAACTCACACTAACAAAGTTAAATCCAGACTGCATGGAACAAGCTGCAATTGATCGGATCATGGACATGCAGATCAAGAACACTCGTTAGCGGAAGATCCAGCTGTATCGAGTTGTCAAAGCCGACCAACTCCTGCACCAAGGCAAATGTCTCACTAGGGACCAAGTTCAGCAAAAGTTTCCTCATTTCATGAAGGAACTCAATGCAATGGAGACCATTGCTTCCTTGGGGGGGACTGATCCAGGTGGATATTGGTGGCCACCTTCCTATGCCACTTGGACCCTCACCATTTTTATTTTATTTATTTATTATTCTTGTTATTATTTTTCCTTAATTGTAGAACAATTTATTATTTTTGGCAGTTTTTCGGGTCTTGAACTTCCGAAGCCATTTTGAGGCCCTAAACGACGTATTTTTGGAAAAATTCCTCTACTATCTTTAATGGAAATTGCATTAATGGTTGTAGTCCTTGGAGATATCTTTCCAACAAGGTATCATATGTGTCAAACAAAGATAATATGACCAAGTTACGACCCCGAGAAGTTGGCTGCCCAACTAACCCCAGCGGTGCCCTTAAACTCTTGGTGTTACATCTCCTCGGGTTAGGGTTTTGGTTGTTTAAGGTTTTCTCTTATTGTTAAATAGCAAAGAGGCCCTTGAGCCTCATTGTAACTTAGTTTAGAGGCATGTAGCCACCACATCTTTCTCAGATATAAGCTACCATCGCCTAAGCTAAACTAATTTCCATTTTATTTGTAAGCATAATTCAGTGTTTGATATTAATGAAATGAAGTGTTATTTCTGCTCAATCTCTGTATTTATAGTTATATTTGTAATTTGTTGCGTTCCTGTTTAAATCCGGATCAAAGAACTCCTTGACAAACTCTCCCCTAAGCTAGACAATTGGACCTTCAAATCCCTCACTATTCCCAACAAAATTGTACTTCTCAAATCAGTTCTTTTAGCTCTCCCTTTAGGTCATATCTCAATCTTAGCAACCCAAAAAGGAATGTTGAGGTCTATAAGGATTATTTACCATTCCTTCCTATGGCAAGGGGCCATTGGGTAAGGAAAATGGGCTCTTGTCACATGGAAAAAAATATGCCTTCCCAAACTGAAGGGTGGTCTGGGCTTTCATGATCCTGAGATCCTTAGCAAAATTTTTGGCACAAAACTCTAGTGGTGCTAGATTCAAGGTGGATCATAATTAAGGAAAATCACATGGAATGTGAAGTACTTCCCAAATCAATCTCTTCAACAAAATATAAGAACCCAATGACATATCTCGAGATCTACAATATGCAATATGGAAGATCTTAACAAACATTTGATACAACAAATTTTTTTTGAGGTTTATGATGGTCATTCTGCGAGATTCTAGGAAGAATCATGTCAACAAATAACTAAGCTTGGAGAGAACGGATACTACTACCACCTAGAGGCCCTACTAAAGGCAGGAGGTTACACCTCGATCGTCCACAACTGAAAACTTCAACAACGTAATGACACTTGGTGTGCTTGGAAATCCATAAAGGATTGGAACATGCCCCTCCCATCTCATGAATGGTTTCTTATAGAACAAAAGCTACAATAAAGGAAAATCTCCATCACTAATGGCTCAAACAAGCTAAGGTGGGGATACAAGCCCGTTGGGACATTTACAATAAATGAGGCATATCATTGTATCTCTTTTTTCTCCACTGGAAAAATCAGTAACTTTCATTAAAGGTGAAAATTACATATAGCAGATGCTGAGGCATTACATGATTGTTTTACAAAAAACAACTGATCATTGAGCTGGTGTCATCATCCTATACAAGTCTGAGAAGCAGATTTTGCATGATATTCATCAAAAATTCTGTTCTATATACAAGTTCATATTCTGTTATATGCTATAAACGAAGAAAAAAGCAAAATTGCCATAAATCCTCAGATGGGGCTGTTTCCCCTTTGTGCTCTTTGATCTATATATGGCCTGTGATAATATTGATATTCCTCTGCACCATTCTGCTCCATGATTATCCACTCGCCATGGGGTAAAGACGTGGCCTCTTTGGATAATTTGTCAGCCGCGCTGTTATGCTCTCTGTAAATATGCAGACATGTGCACAGATTATAAGCTGCTTGATAAATAAGTATCATTGTATCTCAAAGCACAATAAGATTAATCAAGATACAATTTGGTCTCATATCTAGACTCTGAACCTCTAGCCCAAGTTTGCCCACTTTTTGTGGCTTCTTGCAACACATAAAGCACTCACTTGGGATTGAATGATGAGACAGGGCTTTGAAGGGTTGTCAGTTTGTCATTTGTGTAGAAACAATTAGGAAACAACATATCACATCTTCATTTCTTGTGCCTTTGCAGAACACATCTAGACCTAGATAGCTATTCTATTTTGGGAATCTAATAGGCCTAATTTGGACATCCTTGAAAATCTAATGACATGGAGACTCTCACCTTTCCAAAATCCCATTCTTAACTAGACATGGATCCTCACTCTTTCCTTTTTTTCTCTAGTCGATTTGGAAGGAAATAAATAGTCATATTTATTGCGAGCATCTCTAAATGAGGAAGCGATATGGCTTCGAGGTCTCCAAATATCCAAGAATCCACCTTGATAGGTCCCTGGTCCTTGAAAGATTGGAATGTTTCCCCAAAAGAATCCCTTATCTTAAGAAAATTCTCTCTCTCTCCCATCCCTCCCTCTTCCTTCACTTGTTGGTTGGTCCCCTCCCTTCCTCAAATTCAACTTTGATGGAGCATCTAAAGGAATCTAGGAATCATTGGATACGATGGCCTTTCTAGAGACATTGAGGGTCACCCAACTTACATCCTAGAAGGTTACATGGGATTCAACGCCAATAATGTTGTTGAACAAGGGACTCTTGGCCACAAGAAAGTCTCACCTAGTAATATCCACCCTAAATAGGCTCCTCAATAGTATAGGTCTGGATAGGTTGTCCCAAAATTAAAAACTTGAAAACTACCTCTCTCATATTGTTGCTATAACAACGTCCTTTCACATCTACCCAAGTAACCAACCAACCAGGGTCAACATGTGATGAGAGTCTACTATGATTGGATTCAACCTCCTATGTCACCTTAAGGAAGTGGAATCAATAGAAACACAACATACAAACCTTCCACATTAGCAAGAGGACTCCCAGGAACCTTCCCAACCTACCAGGTAACTAGCCCTTGGGTTCCATTGAGTTTTTAGACCAATTAACTCATGGACGATCCCTTGATATGGGCATGCATGCATTCATAAGGCTTTGGACGTTCCCACAACATGGTATGCCATTGTCCACGGACTATTTTTCTTAGTGTTGTACTAACGTCCAAGGACTATGGTACACAGTATTTTGTGACGCCTCCTGCACTTCCCTATGACATACCCTAAAGTGCCTGAAACATGATCATTATATAGTATACTCATCCATGTATACGATTCAGATCCTTCGTTTAACTTTGCTTGGAAAATATCTGGAGCGTTCCCTAAAGAAATAGCTCTTAAAACCATAAAATGAGGTTCATCGCCCTTATGAAGCTCAAAACCGCGATGATCGCCTATTGCACCATGTTAGGAAAATGATGGCATAAATTTGTTTCCTTTCATACCCATGATGGTCTCAAAAAGGAAGTTTTCCTAAAGAGGATGAGAAGCTTCGTGATCTAGAAGCTTCCAGAGCGGCGAGCTGGAGGTGGTTTCACATAGATGAGGTCGAATCCTCCTAATTTGACCTCTTGATCTCATCCTTATGAGTTACCTCCTTGAGATGTGGGCCCAATCCTATCTTTGGAGGAGTCCTAACTCCCTCTCCAAGCCTATAAATTCCTCCTCTCCCATTCCCAAATGGTTGATCTATGTCCATTTGCACCCTTATGCTGAGCTTGTGCTTAGAGGCTATTCATTAGACTTGGAGAAGGAGTGTTTGGAGAGTTTCTTGGCTTGGACTTGGATTACCACTTAAAGAGAGCCTTTCAACATCAAGGCCATGGTTGTAAGCTTCCCTTTATTCTTTAAATAATATACAACTGCTGGTTCATCTTCCCAAAATATATATGTTTGTGTATGTATTAGCTTGGCATTCCTTGATCAACTAAGTAGGTTATTATTGGTTTTGCTATTGGCTTTGGCATGCCTTATTGTCTCTTGATCACTTATGTAGGTACATAAGCGTTGAAACAAGCAGTAACAAGTTTGTGACACAAGCAGTTCGAGGATCTCAATAAAGGAAATCGGAATAACATCAGAGAGAGGTAGGTCATATCTCTCATTCTACTTTTCAATTATAGTCTAGGAAGATGTCTAGTTGATTGTCACATCAGTTGCTAGACCCACTCATTGGGCTAGAGGGATTAAATCTATCCGTATAGAGGATTAACCTTGTCAACAAAATGACAACTCCACTAGGGTGCCTATGACCCTTTCTTTCCCTTTCTTCACCTTGTCTTTTGACGAGTTTGATCAACCATTCATTTTTGGACTTCATTGCTTGTCTGGAGTTAGTGTCACTTTCTGGTAGATGTATGAAGGTTGTTAATTTGAATTTTTCTCAAAGATTTTGGGTTTCTTTTTTGTTTTCCTTGACCATCGCGGGTTTGACCTTGATAGTCGCGATGATATCGCGGGTTTTCTAGTTACAGTGGTGATGATCGCTACTTTCCTTCTGACAGGTGTGATGATTGCAGAAAATTAAGAAATTTAGGGTTTTCTTTCTTATTTTCAGTTCTATTTTCCTTCTCCCAGTGATTTACTAGTGTGCTCTTCATTGACTCTATCATTGTTTGATTGCAATTGTCTTTTAACTTGGTTTCAGTGCACTTGAAGTTTGATTAGCCTTTTAGAGTTCTAGGTCTTCTAGGTCAACCTTCGTCCACTGGTTGGTCTTCCCATAAGAGATCAGAGATCCTTTGCATGTGTTAAAGAGTCTTTGTGTGTTCAAACATACTTTGCAGATCACTTTTTGGTTCTTGTACCTTAAGTTGTTTTCATTAGTGGATATTGTGAAAGTTGCTTAAGCTTCATTTGACGAACGATAGATTACAAATCGATTGTCCCATGGGAATCAAAAGGAACTATTTACTTTGAAGTTTTTTGTGTTTCGAAGTGAAAGTGAAAGTGCCATTCTTTTCATATTTTTTGAGGCATTGTGAGTTGCATTCAAATCATTCATGTGAAAGAGATTTTCATATTTGTTGGCTTGCTTACATTCTTTTTTACTTTGCACTAGATCACATTAGTTGCATTTTGAAAAAGAGAAAAAATCGTCATTATATCTTAAGGAACTTTTGCTTTAAGATTTGTTTTGGAATTGCATTTTCTTATCATATGAAAGATTAGATTTCATATTTTGTATTTAGCATTTGGAGATTGTCATGGATGCATTTTTGCATTTGGTTTGGTGCATAATTTGAGTGATCTTTTTCCCTACATAGATAGCTTTCATCGAATTGAAGGATTTCATTTCATCATCTAGTTTACATCTTAGGAACAAGTAACATTGTTAAGGCCTTGAAATTGAAATATAATTACAAGATCAAATTTAAAATCTATCAATTAATCTAAGGAGAATTTGAAACATTAACGTTCATATTTAGAGGTATAGGTTAGAGACATGTTTCGACGTCTTTAAAACTTAGCAGTTGTCATTCGCTTTGGCATTAGACAATGCTAGCATGGATTTGTGCTCCCTGTATCGTCACGTATATAAAGGGACACCCCCATAGCTTGCAAACCTTTATCCATAGGAAGCCAAGTTTGCCACCCTATAAACATGATACACTGAACACAACATTCAGGGAGATTTCCTGCACGTACGTCAAGTCCTTGGTAAATTTGTTTGTTGAGGTGTATATTACAATTCACAGTTACTTGGTACTCCTTTTATCTAGATTCACTTGAACAGTTATTTTATCTTTTCTGACTCTTTAAATTTGAAAAGATCATGGAGAACCTTGTCCTTTCAAGCTCACAAAACTATTGAAAGCGACTAGAGTCACCTTTTCGCCCTTTTCTCAACTCTTAAAATATGAAAAGGCAATGTTTATTGTTTCTAAAAAATAACTGCCCACAATCAACATGTCAAACCCAAGCAGTTGCTTCTTAGACCAATATTGAGTAATTCCCTATTAATTTCAAGATTGTTAAAACCCTAAACAAATTTTTCCTTTCCTTTTTGTTGTTGAGAGGAAGTTATTGTGGCTGAACCATTGGGTCCATATCCTAGTTCCCCTTCATTGTCTGATATTGAAGGGCCCTCCCAAGGAGTTCATCCAGAACTTCGTCAGTCGCTTGAGGATCAAGGTTTTGAACTTGGAATTGTTCCAAGTATCCAACCTTTGTCTTCTCATCCGCCTCCATCAAATTCCTGGTCACCTCAAGAATCTATTCCGTATTCCTCTGATAATCCTATTCAGACCCCTGAGAGTCCGCTGACTCCTGAAAGTCTGCAGAGGCTTGTTGTCTATTTGTCGAATCCTTTGTTCGATCTTATTGTGATATCTCCTCAACGCCCTTACAATCCATACGGTTGAACTGGTATTCCTTTGGAGTTATCTCCTCGTACATCTCGGGTTCCTCGTCACCAATTATTTCCATATATGGAGTCAGAAGGTGAAATCCCAATCTCTTCTTCGGGTCATTCGGAAGTGTCTGCTACCCATACTCCTCATGTGGATGATGAGCAGGGATGTGAATTCCCTCCAGAAGGCTTTCCTTATATAGGAAGTGTCCCATCTCTCTCCTATCCTGAAACTAGTGGACCCATGTTGCCCCATGGTTATATCACTTTAGCTCAGTTAGTCTTGGGTACTCCTAGTGCCTCATCATTGTATGAAAACCCCATCCGATCTTCCAATGCTATGCCTACATCAGGTTCGTTCATTCCGAGCATGACCTCTCGAACTATTGTACAAACTATAGTCACTTCAGTCCCTTTTTAACCTACCATTCCATCTCAACCTGTTTCATTGTTTCAACCGACTCTTTCGGTTCAACTGACTATCTCAGGTCAGGTCTCGGTGAGTTATTTTATCCCTCCATCAAGTGGAAAGTCTGTGCCACCGCCTGGGGGCCAAGATCCAAATATTCCTCTTATGTCAGGTGAAACCAATGTGAATTGATTACAAACTCACATGTTTGGAATGAATCAACCTTTTTATGACACTATTCCTAACCTTGTTGGTCCATCCGGGTCAGGTAGCGTCCAGTATCAGCAGCCGTATATGGATCAAGCCCCATTCCAATAGGCTTATGTCCCATATGGTTCACAAGCCTTGGTTAATACGCTTTACATTCCTCAAGCTGGACCTTATGTTCAGCCTAGTCAATCTGCTATTCCTGGTGGATATGGCCAGATCTAATTCGGGAACTATCAGTACCCTTAGGGTATAACCCTAAGAATTGTCCAGTTACCCTTGCATCAACAAGGAAAACATTTGCAGCAGTAAGGGAAACCTTCACAACAGAAAGGGAAATATTTGTAGTAGCAAGGGACAATGCTACAACAACAAGGACAACCTTTGCCACAATCACAACAACCTTTATAGCCACAAACTCAGTTTGTTCAGCAGTCCTCCCAACCTTTGTCCTCGCAAGGCCAACCTTTGCAGCATCAAGGTCAACCTTTATGGCAGCAAAGTCAACCTTTGCAACAACAAGGTTAGTCTTGGTAGCAACAAGCTTTATATGCATATCAACAAGGTCAGCCTTTGTAAGGTCAAGGTCAACCCATGCAGCAACAGGGTCAATCTCCCTACGTCTAAGGTCAACAGTTTCAACAGCCTTATAATCCGTACGCCGCGTTCAATGCTTATCACCGGCCTATGGCAGGGTAGTATCAAGCCTACCCTAGACCGAATCCACCTTACGGGAAAGGTAACCCTCAGTGGGGATAAAACCAGGTTCCATATGGACAAAATCCTCCACTATGGGGGAAAATTCCTTACCAACAAGGATGGACTTCGCAGTTTGGGTCTCCTCAAAGGCCCTATATGCTGTTTAATCCTTTCTTGGCTACATTGGAGTTGTCCGATGTCTCGAGGCTCACAAATGATCCCATTCTTCATTTGCCTTACTGACCTCCAGTTCCAATGAAAATTCCAAGTGATTTCCCCAAATTCGAGGGAAAAGCGAAGGAGGATCCACAAGCTCACGTGATGACATATCACCTCTGGTGCTCCTTCAATTTGTATGGCGATGATTCTATTTGTTTTCGACTCTTTCAAATAACTCTTATAGGTGCTTCCACTAAGTGGTACATCGAATTGCCTCGAGGTACCTATGGTGATTTCAACTCTCTCGCTATGGCTTTCCTCACTCATTTCTAATTGCTAGTTCGGTATGACACTGGCACTCATTTTCTTATGTCCCTTAAGAAAGACACCGTGACCCACATTTCCAATCATATCCATGAATGGAGATGTCGGCATCACCTCATCAAGTTTGAGATTGCTGATGAGTTGTTGACATAATGGTTCACAAAATCATTCATCAACAAAATTGCTAATGACATAGCTATGGGTGTATGTGTTACTGAAGAGAAAGCTATCTCCCATGCCCAGTATTTAGACTTGGTCTATTCACAATCTGACACATTGTATGAGATGTTACTTGATGCTCATAGACCATCATCGGATCTAACAACATCAAAGTCTCCGGATACACCACTTGTTGATGGTGTGATTGGTTCCGTGTCTCAGACTTCCACAAAAGCTTCTTCGAAGCAGAAATATGTCTCAAACATTGGTTCCAATAATCCCTCCAAAAATTCATCCCGTCCTGGTAAAACCTCTAAGGTACATGCTGTCCAGTCTATCGCAGTAGATAAAACCTCTAAAGGTAGAAAGAAGGGCAAAGGTAAGGCCAAAGCCGATGCCCCAAAACATGACCCTCCCAAATCTTCTGCTGATGATGCTTCTAGAAGAAAGCCGAAATATCCTTGCCTCATGTGTGAGGAGGATCATTACACTAAGGATTGTCCCCAATAATATGAAGTTAGTTGCTTACTGAAAGGGACTCTGGTTGTCTTAAAAGAACCCTTTCCATCACAATAGACCCAGTTGGTAGACCAACCTCAATCTTCTGCTTCCTCAGGTTCCAAAGTGTTCATGATGCAAGGTTCATCACCCATCTCGATCGGTACTCAAACTAAGGACCATCAAGCCACGTCTTAGAAGACAATGGAGAAAGAAGCCGCTGATACTTCTTCCACTTCTACTCCATCCAGTTCTGCTCCACTCCATATCGAGCGCCCTAATAGTGAGTTCGTCATCCGACCACCTTCCAAAGGTGTTCTTCAAAAGTCATCTTTCAATCCGAATGTTAGAGATGCGCAACACTCAATATTGTTGAGAATTTAGCTCAGGCACCTTCGACGATGTCTTCCTTGGAGGTTCTCCAATCCTGTCCAACACAACGGAAGTCACTGTTATCTGCTATAGGTGCTATTGATCCTTTTGATTCGAGTTTGATTACTTTCGATCTAGAGAATCATGTGCCTCATATTCCTCATCAGATTGCATTTATGATACATGTCCTTATTAAAGGAAAGACGATTCATCAAATGGTTATTGATGAATGTGCCTCAACCTACATCATGTTAGTTTCATGTTGGAAAGCCATTAATTATCCTTCCCTTAACCAATCTTTGAACACCTTGGAAGCCTTTGATGGCAGAGGTTCATGTCCATACGGTATTCTCACGAACTTGCCGATTATATTAGAAGGAAAGATTGTTGAAATAGAAGTAGAAGTTGTAGATGCCAATCTCAACTACAACCTTCTTCTCGGGCGAAGCTAGACTCACGCCATGTTTTGTGTGGTGTCTTCTTTGTTCCATGTACTTTGTTTTCCTCATGAAAGAAAAATTGTCACAGTTGATCAACTGTCCTTCTTTTCTTCTGGTTCATTGAACAACAACATTCCTTACGTGGGAAATACTAAGATTCCTTACGAGAGCATGGGGGTAGGTCTCTTGAAAGACTTTGCCTTAATGGGTACTTTTACTCTCCCACCTCTAAATTTTCAATCGGTCAATATGATCTTGGAATCTACGAATCCTTGCATTATCCCTGCCAACGATCACATTGACTCATTTGGCGATGTTATGCCTTTAAGTCCATTGGAGATAAATTATCAAGAAATTGTGTTAGCTTCAATGGCCACTTCAGAAAGTCATACTGTCTCTAGTATGAACCTTGACACTTACGTGCCATCACCCTGGCTGGGTTCTTGGGATTCTCCGGATCCTTTGAATGAGAAATTCCCCACCAAGGAGAGTATCGTTGAGGTCATGTCTCTGGATGGACTTCCATGGAACGATTTACGTCATCGTTCTTCTTTTCTTCCTAGCCTCGATGAGATGCCTTCCTATCTTGAAGCGTTTGTTTCTAATTCTCCTAAATCTCAACTTCAAATACCTGTCCTGGTGCATAAATTCTTGTCAGAGGGTAATATGGGAACATCCCTGCTACAATTTCTCTTGATATTTCTGTTAAACTGGGAATTGTCGAGAACATTCATATTGGGGTTTCCTGTTCTTCAGCTGAGATAAGGATTTATACTCGACTTTTTAAAGAATTCTAAGATGTTTTCGCTTGGTCATATGAGAAAATGCCTAGTATCAATCTAGCTATAGTGGTGCATGAGATTCCAATTTATCCTTGTGCTAAGCTTGTTCGGCAATGACTTCTCCCTACGCACCCTCGAAACGCTGATGCTATCAAAGCAGAAGTGGAGAAGCTTTTGAAAACATGTTTTATTTATCCTATTCCATTGACAGATTGGGTACCCAATATCATCACTGTTGCCAAAAAGTAGGGCATGATGCGTGTTTGTGTTGATTATCGCGATATCAATTGTGCGTGTCCTAAGGACAATTATCCTACTCCCTTTGTTGACCAAATCATCGACGAATGTGCTGGGAGTGAGATTTTTTCGTTCATGGACGATGTTTTTGGTTATAACCAAATTAACATTTCACCCGCCGATTAGCATAAAACGACCTTTATCTGTCCCTGTGGTATTTTCGCTTACAAAAAGCTTCCTTTCAGTTTGAAGAATGTTGACGCTACCTTCCAATGAGCAATGTCTTATCCATTTCATGTCATTCGACACATTGTTCAGCCATACCTCGATGACTTACCAGCTCATTCGGCTAAATGTCGTGACCATCGAGATCACTTAAGAGCCATCCTTTTACGATGTCGGCATTACAATATCCGTCTTAATCCACACTAGTGTGTTTTTTGCATTGAGTCTGGCCGACTCTTAGGGTTTGTGATGTCTCGTGAAGGAATTAGGATTGATCCTTTGAAAGTTGAGGCCATAGTCAATTTACCCCCCCTTACATCATTATTGCAATTGCAGAGCCTGCAGGGAAAAGCTAATTTCCTCCGTCGATTTGTCCCTAATTACACCGAACTTGCCAAGGGTTTTACTCGCTTACTTAAGAAGGGGATCCCTTTTATTTGGGATGAAGTTTCCCAGGAATCCTTTGATGCTTTAAAGAACGCACTAATTAGTTCTCCTTTACTGCATCCCCCCGATTATCGTCATGATTACTTCATGTATTTGGCCACAACTGATACCACTATTGCTATCGTGTTAGTTCAGGATGATGACGATGGAAATGAGCACGTGGTTTATTATCTAAGCCAGAATCTTCTTGATACTGAATCTCGATATGCTCATGTCGAGAAGCTTGCCTTGGTGGCAGTGCATGCTATCCAAAGGTTTCGAAACCATATCCTTTTTCGGAAAACCACATGATTTCTGATTGTAACCCCATGACATATACATTCACTCGTCAGTTACTAGGGGGAAAATACTCCAAATGGACCGTGATCCTGCAGGAGTTTGATTTGGAATTTACTACTGCCAAATCAAAGAAATTGCTCATCTTTGCTGAGTTAATTTGTGCTCTTCCATCTGCAAGCACTCCAACTGATTTTACTGAGCAAACACCTAACGAAACTCTGTTTCTGATCAACACTCTTGACCCATGGTATGGAGACATTATTGTTTATCTCCAAACCCAGACTTTCCGATCTTAGTTGTCACGATCCGACCGACGCTGCATTCAACATCAATCCCAACCCTATCAGATTCTCGGTGATACATTGTATTGGGTCAGTGTGGACTCTGTTCTTCGCAGATGTATCACCCTTGAAGAGGCTGAGTGGATCTTAAATGATTGCCACTATGGTGCTTGTGGTGTTCATATGTATGGATATACTACTACTCAGAAAATCCTTTGCGCCGGTTATTTCTGGCCTTCTATCTTCAAAGGCTCCATTCTCACTGTCCAAAAATGCCATGAATGGTAGATTTTCAACCGCAAGCAGCGTGCCCCACCCGCACCCCTACACCAGTAATTACCATTGGCCCATTTGCAAAATGGGGCATTGATTTCATGACATGTAACCCTCGCTCGACCAGGGGGCATGGTTATATCATTGTCACCGTCAACTATTTTATGAAATGGGGTGAGGCGATGCCTATATACAATGCTAATGATATTACCGCTGCTCAGTTCCTTTTTAATGACATCACAACACGTTTTGGTGTCCCTCAAGCTATTGTGACTGACCATGGATCACATTTTCGCCAGCACATGATGGCAGAGATGACTACTCAGTTGGGCCTTTGACATGATAGCCCAACTCCTTATTATCCACAGGCCAATGGCCAAGTTGAGGCAGTTAATAAAGTTTTGATTACTATGCTTTAGCGCACCATTGGGAATCACAGAAAGGATTGGCATTTAATGTTGTTCTCATCTCTTTGGGCTTACAGGACTTCTGCTAAGACGACCACTGGATTCACTCCATTCCAGCTGGTGTATGATTTAGAGGAAACTCTTCCAATCAAATGCGAAATCCCTTTGATTAATCTAGATATCAAACTTCTTTCGAATACCTCACCTGAAGAGGAGCAACTACTGTATCTTGAGAGACTTGACAAGACTCGTCTCATTGCTGTGATGGTCATCGAAGCTCAAAAGAAGTGAGTTAAAGCTCATTTTGACCAAACCATTTCTCCTCGCACTTTTGCTAAAGGCGACTTGGTCCTTATTTATGATCAAGACAACGATAAATTGGGGGCAGGAAAGTTCGAACCCATGTGGCATGGGCCCTACATCCTCAAGCGTGTCATATAGAAAGGTGCCTATGAGCTATGTGATTATGAGGGAAATGCATTGTCACAACCTCGTAATGGGTTGTATATCAAAAAGTATAATGCGTGAAATTCATGTAATAACTTTTGTACATTAGTGTGTTAATTCATTAGTGTGCGTTTTTGGTTTTGGTGTGTCTGTTTGCTTTGTAGACATGTGTTTTTCTACTTACTGTATGTTCTACTCGGTTTGCAGATGTCGTCGGGTAATTACGTTGGTTTTGTTGACGGTGCTGGTCATAGCACACAAAATCTCTCTTCCGCAACATGGGTACTCTATGTCCCTAATGGCAAGTTGATTAACTTACAAGGTATTTACCTTGGTCGAACAACCAATAATATTGCTGAATATAGTGTAGTTATTGAACTCTTGTAAGAAGCAGTTGGTCTTGGCATTAGGGATTTAGTTGTCAAGTTGGATTCACAGCTCATTGTGTTACAATTAAACAATCATTACTCAGTGAGAAATCCAAAAATATTGCGTATGTATCTATGTTAGATTTTTGGAAAGAAATTTTGATTACATTACATATCAATATATTCCACGTACTTTAAATACATTAACCAATGCATTAGAAAATTTTGTTCTTGATAGACATTTGTATCATTTATAAAACTAAATCATGTTATGAACACATAAGTAGAAATAAAACATGCATATATACATATATATAGATATATATCACGTTTTCCAGAGTGTTTTACATCAAAATGTCAAAAAATAAAGTGTTCTGAGACACTTGGCTT
This sequence comes from Pinus taeda, assembly GCA_000404065.3. NCBI lineage: Eukaryota > Viridiplantae > Streptophyta > Pinopsida > Pinales > Pinaceae > Pinus > Pinus taeda. The sequence continues at coordinate 70,870 of APFE030809917.1, forward strand.
TCAAAGCCTACAAAATGTGTAAAAGACCTAGATAAACTATCAAACTACATGGTGCTCATGATATCACGAGACCACCCTAATCACTCAGCCTAGTAGCCAATGCAGTCTCGTAGAAACTCCTACAGTGTGTCTCTACCAATGTAGTGGAACATCGTCGATAGTGGCATAATCTGGAACCCATCGAGTTATTGCCTCCAGATTGCGCCCCATCTCAGCTAAGGGGTCAGCCCCTTCTTTGTAGTCCACACCCACTGCCCGATGAGTAGCTCGCCGTGCTATTGGCGACATGCTTGGTGGTCTCTCTGGTCCCACATTGACACATTTATCGTAAGTCAAGTCTCAATTCACATTTTTACAAAAAATCATAAAACTTGGAAAAATCCAAAAAGCAAGTTTTTACCTGCATCGGTCCATTGTTCGCCTAGTGGCAGAGGTAGATCTAGATCCCACCTGAAATCTATGCCAGCATAAGCTAGTCATCCACCACAAGTAGTTGGTGTTCTATCCAAGCGAAGAACTGTGGTGGATAATGCATATGTTAACCAGTGCATCCTTAAGGCATGAGATGGCTCCATCTCACGAGTCTTGGATCTCGGGGGCTAGGATCTGGTACCTCTACCCACTGATACCAGAATAGGGGCACTCGCACCAAAAAGAAGGTCACCAGTATAGAACCGAACCCAAATTGCTTCAGGTGTCCATGCTTCCCCTTGGTCAGTTGACATTTCATGTTTGCCAAAATACCTCCACACCAGTTGAAGATGGTGGGGCTCAAGCATGTGATAGCATATTGGAACTGGGATTTTGAAGCCTCATGCAAGGCTTGTGTGCCAGATACACGTTCCATAGTGAACAAAATCATTCTCAGAACAAGGTTGTTGGTGATTTTTGCAATCTTCACCTTACCTTCGTTGGTTATTTCAGCACGAGGACAATTCCTCTGGACTAAACCTCTGGTACTCTCACCTCCTTGGCGAGATCCAAAGAGTTAAACTACTTCCCTTCATCGGGACAATCTTGTGATGAAGTACATATCCATCTCCTCTAGTTCTAGTTCCTGGCCTTTTATGATGAAGATCTCTCAATCTACATCCTAGAGACCGATCAGGTAGGGAAACAACTCCATCTGAGCCCTTAACCCTGTGGTCCTAATGAATTTTAGCAGCCTGCAATCCCTTAGAGCATTTATGTATGTAGGATCTTGAGCTGCTTGATGATATTCGACATCATGGCCTCTTTATTTCTTCTCCAAGACCATATTCTCTTGCAAATCAAAATTTAAACACTTATTAATGCCTTTTTCATGGATCAAAATCATCATTTTTTGCTTAAAATTGAGTTTTATTTCTAAAAGAACCACCCTCGATGCCATCGTTCCTGTTTTTATAAGCAATGCGATGGCATCGCGAGAGCCTTTAGGCTCGAGCGCGACCATTACGGGTTTGATGACCATATTGGTGATGGTCGCCGATGCCCTAAATTTCTAAGATCCTCCTTTCTAGCATAAAAATCACCATTTAAAATGCATAAAAAAGTAATAAAATACAAGAGCAGGGTTGAAGCTCTTACCTATTTTAGCCAGTTCATGAAACGGTACCCTGGATCTCCCACAACGACCACTGGAAAATCAAGAGAATTAGGGCACAAAAGGCACTTTCAGAGCTCAGTTTGGTAAAATGGTAAAAAGTGAAATTAATTTTACCTATTTATAAGTTTTAAAAGTCATTTTGTCAATATTTTTCACAATATTTTAATATTTTCTCTTGATATCAGTGATAGGTGTGTTTCTTGTGCAATTACAGGTGTCTTCAATGTAAACAATGATCATTATTAACCAATTATGGGAGTTTTATTTTCTCTTTTTTGGACTCATTAAACAAACTACAAAGGAACTCCCCTGGAGTCATCTTTCAACTCTTTTCTGACTCTCAAAAACTGAAAAAGATTTCCAAGTACTTGTCGTTTTGAACTCGTTAAATTAAATGAATCGACGTCACCTCAGTATACATTTACCCCTTTTTTGGGCCGAGATTGACTATTTACGAAAATGGTACATCTTGATCGATATGGTCAAGAGGTTCACTCAGATATTGTTTTCTTTTTGGATTTGAGGGAAAAATTATGAAAAGGGACATGATGGAGTTTTCTTTTTCGTCTCTTTTTCAAACTCTCTAAACATGAAAAAGATACCGAGCTATTCTTATGTCGAGCTCATTAAAACTTTACGATGAAAGACTCGTCACCATGATGAGACCGAGCTTCTCTTTCCTAGGGCTCGTAAAACTTACTAGGATGGCTTCATTTGAAGAATGAACTTACATGACAAGCATATGCTATCCCCTTCAAGCTTGTGAAAAAAAATTATAGCGGGGAAAAATGAAGATGATACATCCTTTGTATAGGTAGCATGTTGCTCTTGAACGTGACACTCTTCTACTCTCGTGTCGAGTTTGGGATATCCTCATTCAGTCATTTTTCCTTCCCGATTTGGGTGATCCATTTTGCCTCTCGTTTGACTATTCCACACTGCCATCATGACCTTTAGTCCTATGTTGAGTCAGATCTGTCACACTCCAGAGTCGTGTCACCAATATGTCCAAGAGAATTCCAATTTGTAGTTATTTACCTATACATTGTTTGATTCATTGCTACAGTCCTGAATATTATTCCACTTTATTCCTTGTTTTGTGTCGATGATGGGGGATTCATCATTTCCCTCCTTTGACAAGTCACTTCCTGTCAACTTCAGCTCATTATCTAGGAAGATGACTTAGGAACTTCCTTTCAGTACCTTAGAGTTGGCATGCCCTAATGGCCAATTCTTCGCATCCAACGACCGGTCTTCATTATTGGTTTTCGATCAGGTGATTCCACAAGTGTTTGACCTCAACTTCATTATCACATTCAAGGATTGTACTGTTGTACCTTGAGATCCATTGTCATTATTGGTGGTTTCTCTCGTACCTGTTAACGGTCCACATCATTGGTTGATAATCAGGTGGTTTTCTAACATGTTCGACTTCAACATTTTTATTCACATGTTAGGATTCGTACATTGATCGGGCCAGGATGGAGCGGAAGACCCTGAGTCTTGTCTGTTATGACTCAGGTTGCATGGAGTTATATTTTGTTCATGATTGTACACATGTTTCTACTATACGGATGGCCATGACCATAGTGTGAGACTTTATATTTATGATGATCCTTGATATTTGGATGGCTGCACCCATAGCATGAATATTTTATCTAGTCTTCATCATCTAGATGGCTGCGTCCATGCTGCGGATTCATGTATTGATATTAGGTATGTATATGTATATGCATCCTTGATTTGTAGGTCTCCTGACGTTGTGCATCCTCATCCTTGCCAAAAGCTCGTAAAGCGTCTCAGTCATCATTCCTCGTTCTGCCTTCATGCTTTAGGGGCATCTGTTACACTGTATTTTGTCACGCCTCGTGCACTTCCCTGTGACATACCCTAAAGTTCCCAAAACATGATCATTATATACTATAATCATCCATGTATACATCTCAGATCCCTCCTTTAACTTTGCTTGGAAAATCTGTGGAGATTTCCCTGAAGAAATAGCTCTTAAACCCTAAAATGAGGGTCATTTCCCTTATGGAGCTCAAAACTGCAATGGTTTCCTATTGCATCGTGTTAGGCTAGTGATGGCATCACTCTGTTCCATTTCATACTCACGATGGTCTCAAAAAGGAAGTTTTCCCAAAGAGGATGAGAAACTTCATGATCTAGAAGCTTCCAGAGCAGCGAGCTGGAGGTGGTTTTGCATGGATGAGGCTGAATCCTCCTAATCTGTCTCATCCCTATGAGCTACCTCCTTGATATGTGGGCCTAATCCTATCTTTGGAGGAGTCCTAACTTCCTCTCCCAGCCTATAAATTCCTCCTCTCCCATTCCCAAATGGTTGATCTATGTCCATTTGCACCCCTATGCTAATCTTGTGCTTAGAGACTATTCATTAGACTTGGAGAAGGAGTCTTTGGAGAGTTTCTTTGGACTAGGATTACCACTCAAGGAGAGCCTTTTAACATCAAGGCTATGGTTGTAAGCTTCCCTTTATTCTTTAAATAATATACAACTGTTGGTTAATCTTCCCAAAATATATATGTTCATGTATGTATTAGCTTGGCATTCCTTGATCAACTAAGTAGGTTATTATTGGTTTTGGCATGATTTTTTGTCTCTTGATCACTTGTGTAGGTGCATAAGTGCTGAAAGAAGCAGGAACAAGTTTGTGACACAAACAGTGCGAGGATCTCAATAAAGGAAATTGGAATAGCATCAGAGAGAGGTAGATCATCTCTCTCGTTATACTTTTCAATTATAATCTAGGAAGATGTCTAGTTGATTGTCACTTCAATCGCTAGACCCACTCATTGGGTTAAAGGGATCGTCTCTGTCCGTAGAGAGTATTAACCTTGTCAACAAACTATTTTTCTTAGTGTTGTGGAAGCGTCCCTAGGATTTGAGCCACTTTCTCAGGCCCAGAGCCCAGGTCACTTCCCAAAACTAAATCACACCTTTAGAACAAAGAGATAATAAGGGAATGATGATACAAATGCAATTACTTGAACAAGCCTTTGACTGGACCCCTACTAACCATGATAAAAATTTCGTCAAACATATCACAAATATGTAATCTACAAGTGTAAATAACAAATTTAAGCATAGGGGTCTCATACTTATTTGAGAATCGATAAGAAGCATTGTTCCCTTATATAATTAGTTGCATTATCATCTATTAGTTCATAGATGCAATGTTCATTCATTTACAAATCAAAACATAAGGAGAGCCATACATCATCACTGTCATAATACATGCTTATAACCAGCATAATAACAACATAAATATCAAGGATATATCAACCATAAAATCCACATATACACCAATACATTTACACATAAGATGTCAAGGAAAGAATCTCTTATTAATGAATGTAAAAGACAACCCGATATGGGACTAACACGTTCCACCTGACCATATAATGACTGAGCCAAATCTCTTTTTATCCATTCACCCACATGCCATATTCCAAGCATGAATGTGGGACTCAAACCAAAAGAACCAACCAGGGAATCCTGAGGCTAAACCACCTCACCCTCATCAATAGAAAGCAATATTTACCGTAATCCATCCCTGATCACTAGGCCAACACAATAAACATGTAATAACATGCTTTACAATGATCTCCACCAGATCACTAGGCCAAAACAAGCATGGATGCCACCGAATTTCTCCACCTACACCGTGAGGAATTTTCCTATCTCCTAGTCTCTCAGGCTTTACCTACTCCACACTGGATTAATAGGCCTTAAACTGAGATCCACTCTCCAGGATTTACCACATATCCTATCCCAAGATTCATAGGCCTTATGGAGAGAACTCACCTCTAGGATTTACTGTGTATCTCGCCATTCACTGGTCGAGGATTCCTAGGTCCACTGAGGCACACAATATATTGCTTTAATGCAACCCGAAGTCCTGTTCAGGGGTCACTAGGCCAGTGGCTTTACCACAATCCACAATCTGGTTTAGGGATCACTAGGCCATGTGTTTTCCTTTTCGAAGACCCACCTCACTCAGCGTTGAATCTATCTGGCAATCCAGCTCAAACAAAACATGAGAACTCCATCACACAATGGCTATCCGGAAATGGAAAGGCTAGGCTGAAAACACTGTCACACTTGGAAAAACCCATGCCATAACAACAAAAGAACCACATGCAATACCATGCATGCTAAATCTAGCAAGGAAAAAACACATGCAAATCGATACCTACAAAGAATTCCATTGTAGCTGCTTGATCCTGCTCTTACTTGCTTTCTCCTTCCCTCCTTTTGTCTCCTTTCCCTTTCTTGATCCAATGCCAAAGTGCTCCAAGAAATCTCTAAGTGTCCAAGAGTGAGAGAGAGAAAGAGAGAATAATGAGAGAGATCCAAAACTGAACTAACAAAAGTCCATGAACTGATCCTTAGAATCCTTTTTATCATCGAGGTCTCTATTTTCTTCATTTTCCATTATTTTCCTTCATTTTCCTCCTCACATGCAACCTGTGATCTTTCACCTTCCTTTTTTCCTAATTTCCATTATTTTCATAAACAAATATGCCAAAAATGCCTTTTACCTTTCCAAACCCTTTTCCATTTCCTTTGCCAAATTCATTTAGCCATAATAACCGAAATGAACATCCACTAGGATGTTTCGCCCACCATTCAACTTGGAATACGTGTCCCATGACCATGGTATTATATATTTTTAGATGGATTTTTAACTAGGGTTGTTACAGAACCCTCCCCCTTGGGGGAAGACTGTCCTTGGAGTTCAATGACAACTATACCCAACAAGATTCCTGAAAACAAAACATATTGCCCTTGGAGATTTATAACATAGCTCATTGTAGTATTTATAATGACCATATGCTAAAACATGATAAACACACCATTTACTTGATCTTTATAACACAACTCATTATGGTATTTACAATAATAACCACATAAAGTCATGCAAATTTGATTCAACCATCAAATAACCATACTGTCTATGGAGCTTTATAAATGTAGCTCGATACCGTATTTACAATAATATACACATATATACATATGCACATTTTCTCAACCAACAAATAAAAGGATACGATGCCTGCATCTGCAACAAGGGAATCTAGAGGCTCACACCTCCACCCTTAAAGTAATACCAGGATTCACCTCCTTCCTAGGAAGTCCAGAATCCACTGCAAGGTCAAATATGGATCCAATATCTAGCGTTGATCCTGCGCCACTTGTCCTCTTAACGAACAATTACCAGCTCATTGTTCTAGGGCACACTCCTAATGTGCATTTGATTCCATCTATCAATGCTAATGACAAAAAAAAATCCATCCCTGACCTTCCCTTCTCTGCTACACAATCCCTCGAGAAATCCAGTCACCCCCTTCCGTGTAGTCACACACCTTCCAAGTTCTGCTGGCACCCCCATCCCGGGCAGTCCATCCCTTGGCAAGGCTTCCTCATATAGGAAGATACAAAAACCAAGGCATATCCCTACCTTAAAACCATCATACCAGTCATAGCATGCTCACGACAATTAATGGACACTATTGGGTACCAATGTCCCATGATGGCCCTGCTCCTGAAGTGCTTTATCAACATACTGATTCCTGTTCAAATTCATTTCACTGTTGCTGCTAATTCTTGCAGTTAGTTTCAACCACCCAACTAGGCATTTCATGCTTTCTGTACCAAGCACATAATTTCCATTAGATTCAAAATAAATTGAAATAACTTCAATCATACCGCATTGGTGGTCCGTCAATAAGGTACTCTTGCAACTCTGTTCGCTTCCTGTCATAACAAGTCAAACTAACATCTTTGACCAAATCATCATGTATAAACATATCACATCAGGTTAGCTCAAAACACAACCATCGTAGCTCAAAATCATAAATCACATGTAATCGTCATAAACCAAAATCATAAATCACATGTAATCATCATAAACCAGAATCATAAATCACATGCATAATAAAACTGAAATAAAATAATGATACTTATTCTTTAATTGATCCTTAGCTTCGACCTTTTTCCTTATTCTGCACACACTTCAGATCGTTTGCCACACCCGAAAAACACTCAGTTCCTTCTCTTCAACCATGTGCATATACACATAGTGTGCATCACACACATAAAACCACACACAACATAAAACGCCATGCAATAGATGCACCTACACCTGACATACAACTCATACACCTACACTCAGTGTACAACACAATACACATACGTACTCCTACATCTGGTGTACACCACACCACAATACATACACCTGCACCCAATGTATAACATAATACATATACATCCACAAAGTACAACAAAATACATATACGTACACATAATACACCACAACGAATACACATGTCACGATACCACAACTACACAATGCACATACATAGTTTCGCATGCCCACAATATAGAAATGCACACAATACCACATGTACACCAGTACCATATGTACAAGATATCTGTATAAAGCACCACCCACACAATGTGTACAAAATTCCACATGTACATCGTACCACTTGTACAATGTGTACACAATGCCAGACGTACACAACACCACATGCACATGTACACGACACCACATGTACACAACACCTTATGCATGACATGTACACAACACCATATGTACATAATACCACTTGTACAACATGAAAACAACACCATATGTACATATAACTACATATACAACATGTACATAACACCATCTATACCCAACACTGCATATGAAATATGCACACAACACCATATATACAACAGGCACACAAAATCATATGTACACAATACTACATATACAAAATAACACATCACCATAGGTACAATTGCTGAATATATGACATGCACATCATATACAGAACAATAGCACTGCACATCCAAGACCACATTGCCTCTACCAAGCAACCTTGCTTCCAGTGTCTCTCATCCATCCATGCTTATCCTAGCATGTCGCAGATCTCACTACTTTCATTCAGCTGATGTATCCCTCAGAGTTACCTATCATAACATAAACATAGGCATTATACAAGCTCATATCCAAATGATACTAACCTCGTATATATGTCATGACTACTCTCCTCACTTAATTCCCCATAAGACCAAGAAACTCATCATGCCATTCGCTTGCACAAGCAATCATTCCTCCACAAGAATGATCCCTGACACTACTGTCGGACAGTGACATAGATACATGGATACATACATACATATACATAAATATTAGCATAATACAATCATGATCTTGTCAGACAACGACATACACACACACACACATATACATATAAACATTAGGTTTAAACAACAATGATCTATGAAGACCCTGCCAGACAAGACATACATATGATACATACATGTATACATATATAAACATCAACATAATCATGATCATAACATAATTACCAGTTAACATAAGGTCAAGGTTAAGATAACTCCCTTTATTTGTGCACACCATGCACAACATTGAGAAAAATTGTTCCCAACATAGCCAAGGCATATGACTCCTCAGATACATTCAACTTACCTTTTTGTTACCTTTGTCATGATTGCAATGCCACTATCCATTTACACTAATGGAATGAACCAATCCAACCGATTGTCGTACTCTTGCCTTTCGTTTCCCTTATACATGCACAAAAATTCATTACATGTTGGATTCCATTCAACTCTTTCCGAGCTCCATTAACTTTCCCCTTTTCCCAACCAATTCCCAAGAATCAAAACATAAAATGCAAGAACAAGAATCAAACAAGAGAAAACCATGAAAACCAATAGCAATACGACATCACAAACAAAGTGGCAAGGCCTTGCACCAGACACAATCAAAACCCATAAATCAAGCTCAAACAAATCACAAAATACCGAAGCCACAAAACTCCCAAAAAACACCATGAATCAACCCCATGGGTTCCTAGTGCTTTCATGGGAAATCTCAACTTGAGCCTTCTTCAAGAATCCATGGAAATTTCTTTTCCATGCAAATCTTTGTATCATGCTGCCAAAACACATAACTGTCAGTGCATAAATACATGTAACAATATACCAATTATCTTACCTTGTTATGCTAAGCTCGTTTCCTTGTAGCTGAGCAAATTTGTTCCATGTCTCAAGGGACTCCAATTCCCTTGACATATCTAGCTATAACTAGACACCAACTATTATACCTGTCAAATACATGTCCATGAATATATCACATATCCACATAATTTTAGACAATTTAGGGTTAAGAATACTTCATGTATGCAAAGCACTCATTCATTTGGAATTGCGATTTCCAAACACGGCCAAAGGAATTTTCACCCAATTCCTTACTTTTACCTTTTCCTTGCTACAATTGATTCTTACTATGCACTGTCACATCACCCAACTGTTAGTTATATAAACACATCAATTGTTACCTTGTCACACTAATACCAAGCATGTATCCTACAACTGTTTACACATGTCAGACACATGTTGCACAAATCAAGGCATCATGTCTATGAATTTGAAATCAACCTTTACCCAGACTAACAAACATGTCCTACTCAATGATCAACTCATATTCATTAGTCATAATACATAATGCTTCAACTATCACCTTCTACACTCAAGTACATATCAACTATCTCAAAACATATGTGTTAGTACAACCATCTTAAAACAAGATCATTTCAACAAGAAATCTTATAGACACATAATCTTATCATTCAATTAATCAAACATTTAGACAACATATAGACGACATAATAAACACCAAACACTCAAACACCAAATAAATAACATAGTCAAACATTAAAACACCAAATAAATGACATAAGAAAATTCATACCTTAATGTATCTCAGGGGAGGCTATCTTGTCTGCACAATCAAGCTAGTTAGCACAATATAACTTCACAACACATCAACTCAAACACAAATAAGATCATGATATCCATAACAGTAACTAACTAACATGTTCACATCATAATCTCGTAAACATTTTTTGTTCATGCATAACAATAACATATGTATGATTAGTCTAGATTAGTACAACACAATGTCACAAATAAGTTGACTCATACCTAAATGTCATAACCCTAACCATATGCATAGGCCAATCCAATTTAGCATGATACATATAACATCAAGATATTAATTCTATAACCCTAATGATCAAGTCAACTAACATATAACAACAATAAATTAACATGCTCATCAACAACATATAACATAATCATTGAGCTAGCTACCATATAACAACAACAAGTTAACTTATAACATACTCATCAACAACATATAACATAATCATCAAGTTATCTAACATAAAACAACAATGGGAATGCATACAACCACATGTTATTATCATTCACGACTATCTGATACATGTGCATATGAGTACACTAATCAACTAGCATCTATCATGTATGTAACCATAACATCAATAGAATGAAAGGCATACACATAACCATAATGCATATAAAAATCCTTAAACTACCTACCTGCATGCCCACCATAAAACTTGTATGATGATCTTATCTTACCCCGAAGTCCCTTTTTGCAACTTCACTTTAATGATTTGCATCTCCTGCTCTATCTCAGCCAACACATTAACATCATAACATACTAATATCATCATGATGACCTAATTGCATACAATGAACTCATGCATGATAACCATGCCCATAATAATGCATGCATAACAACATATAGACACTGACATGCATAAAAAATGCATATACAACCGACATGCATTCATGACGACACATCCCACAACAACACCATCAAACTTCACATGACGATACCACTACAACCATGATCGACACAATGCAAATGCAACAAGCACATGGACTACAAGCATAAGGAACACATATGAAACCGATATGAATGCATGACCAACACAATTACCATTCGGTCTGGGGGGCGAACCATTCTCTAATACTAGTCTGTAACACCCTCCACCCACATATACCCAAGTAACTGACCAACTAGGGTAAACATGTGATGAGAGGCTGCTATGATGTTATTCAACCTCCTATGTGACCTTAAGGAGGTGGAATCGATGGAAACACAACATACAAACCTTCCACATGAGCAAGAGGACTCCCAGGAACCTTCCCAACCTCTCAGGTAACCAACCCTTGGCTCCCACTGAGTTTTTAGACCAATTAAATCCTTGATGCTCCCTTGATATGGGCATGCATGCGTCTAGAAGGCTTTGGACACTCCCACAACATGGTATGCCATCATCCACGGACTATTTTGCTCAGTGTTGTGCCAACATCCCCGAGATTTGAGTCACTTTTTCAAGCCCAGAGCCCAAGCCATTGCCCAGAACTAAATGACACCTTCAAAATAGAGGGATAACAAGGGAATGATGATATAAATTCAATTACTTGAACAAGCCTTGGACTAGACCCCTACTAACCATGACAGGCATTTCATCAAACATATCACAAATATGTAATATACAGGTGTAAATAACAAATTTAAGCATAGGGGTCTCATACTTATCCCAGAATTGCTAAGAAACATTGTTCCCTTATATCATTAGTTGCATTATCTTCTATTAGGTCATAGATACATTGTTCATTCATTTACAAATCAAAACATGAGGAGATCCATACATCATCATTGTCATAATACATGCTTATAACCAGCATAATAACAACAAAAATATCAAGGATACTTCAACCATAAAATCCACATATACACCAATACATTTACACATAAGATGCCAAGGAAAGAACAAACTATTAATGAATGCAAAAGTAAACCCGGTATGGGATTACCACGTTCCACCCGACCATAGAATGGTTGAGCCAAATCTCTCTTCAACCATTCACCCCCGTGCCATATTCCAAGCATGAATGTGGGACTCAAACCAAAAGAACCAACTAGGGCATCCCAAGGATAAACCACATCACCCTCATCAATAGAAACCACACTTTACCATAATCCATCCCATATCACTAGGCTAATAGAATAAACATGTAATAACAAGATTTACCATGATCTCCACCAAATCATTAGGCAAAAACAAGCATGGATGCCAACGGATTTCTCCACCTACACCGTGAGGAATTTTCCTGTCTCCTAGTCTCTTATGCTTTACCACAATCCACACCGGATCACTAGGCCCTAAACCGAGACCCACTCTCCACGCTTTACCGCATATCCCTGTTGGTACCATTCTATGACCCCTTTTTCCCTCCCAAAACATGACATTTGCCTACCTCTTTTCATCATTTATCCCTCAAATCCCTTGGAAATTGATTAATTAATAGTCTTATAGTTATTAAATTGCATTTAAATTGATTTAAGGGTTTTGTGTTAATGAATTAGGAGTTTTTGGGCAAAATGAGTACAGGAAGTTCCAACATCCTGTAAATGGCTTATTGTTTGACATGTGGCATGACAGCCAGGCCAGAGCGAAGGGTATGGATGAAAAGCAGAATGTCCAAGCATGGACGAGCACCTATCCCGCAGCGGAATCAATCCTCCTACATGCGCGGTCAACGATTGGTCAACTATGGCATGTTGGCGACAAAGGCAGCAACAACACACAGTCACAGTCCAAATCGATTTTAGTTTGTTTTCCTTTTTTTATATGTCAGCTAGGATAGAAACATTTTCAAAATCGTGTTTTGGTAAAAGCGGCAACAACCGCTCATGAATGTACATCCATTTTCAAGGGATGTGAAACCATATGTAAATATAAGTTCTGAACCGGTTGTATGGTTGGTTACATTTTTATCATTATTGTTGCTTCACAAACAGAGTTTTGACTTTAATACAAACATACTTGCATTACAATCACGGTTGCGTTGTTTTGATTTGGTGATCATTGGATAACAAGCTCAGTATACCAAAAACGCAGACAGGCCCTGCGTACATGGTATACTGTTGTTATTTTTATTGCATTTACAGTCAGGGTATTTGATATTGATATGCGCAGTGATTAAATCGATTCACGTCTATGTTTATATATTTATGAATGCGCTTGTTTATATGTTTATGCATGCGCTTGAATAGATTATCATTTGGATTGTGAATCATATCCTGTAAGGGATTCGATCCAGGGTTACCTTGTAAAGCACTGTCATGAACTTTATGTTTACGATTTCATCTTGCATGACTGTTAATGAATGTTGAGTAGCCACTGAACAGAGGTTTTATGTATGATGTCTCTGTAAGGAGACCAAAATCTTTAATTACAGTGATACACAGCGTTTTATGAATTGAATCTTAGTTGATAGTGATACATAGGGTGATTTAGTTTGATATTGAATTGAATCATAGCATTGTAATTAGGAAAATTAGACTTAGATTAGATCCTTTATGTCTATATATTTTAGGCACACGCCTCTAAGTCTACGCACCCTGGTCGATAATAAATATAGCCCAGTCTAGCACACTAGATAGGACACTACAATCCCATCCTGGGATTACTAGGCCTAATGGAGAGCACCCACCTCTAGGATTTACCATATATCCCACCATTTACCAGTCAAGGATTCCTAGGCCCATCGAGGCACACAATACCTGGCTTTACCGAAACCCATAGTCCGGTTTAGGCGTCACTAGGCCAATGGATTTACCGCAATCCATAGTCCAGTTCACGGATCACTAGACCATGGGTTTTTCTTTTCAGAGATCCAACTCACTCAGCTTCAAATCCATGCAGCAATCCAGCTCAACCAAAACATGAGAACCCCATCACACCATGACTATCTGAAAATGGAAAGGCTAGGATGAAAACACCGTCACACCTGGAAAAACCCATGCCATAACAACAAATGAACCACATGAAATACCATGCATGCCAAATCTAGTAAGGAAAACACACATGCAAATTGATACCTATAAAGAATCCCACTATAGCTGCTTGATCCTGCTCTTCCTTTCTTGCTCCTTCCCTCCTCTTGACTCCTTTGCCTTTCTTGATCTAATGCCAAAGTGCTCCAACAAAACTCTAAGTGTCCAAGAGTGAGAGAGAGAGAGAGAATAATGAGAGAGCTCCAAAACTGAATTGACAAAAGTCCGTGAACTAATCCTTAGAAGCCTTTTTATCAATGAGGCCTCTATTTTCTTCATTTTCCATTATTTTCCTTTGTTTTCTTCCTCACATGCAACCTATGACCTTTCACCTTCCTTTTCTCCTAATTTCCATTATTCTCCTAAATAAATGTGCCAAAAATGCCATTTTTCCTTTCCAAATCCTTTGCCATTGCCATTGCCAAATTCCTTTAGCCATAATAACCGAAATGAACACCCACTAGGATGTTTTTCCCACCTTTCAGCTTGGAATACATGTACCATGACTGTGGTCTTATATAGTTTTACATGGATTTTTAACTAGGGTTGTTACAATTTCTCTCCTCTCCCATATCCCTGTTCTCACCCCCCTTCACATCTATTGTTTAGAGAACAAGGTTTTTTACTTATTAGCAAACCTAGGTTGCTCAGAGGAAAACTTATCCCTCTCTTCCCATTAGTCCTCCATCAAATATTATCCCTTGTTGTAAGATTGTCTTCCCTTACTTTCCAAGGATCGAGAACAAGGTTCCATAAGGATCAATAAGCCTTCTTCAGATGGGTGACAAACATAAGAAATGTGCAAGGGTATGGATCCACTGCTATCAACCCGCTTAGTCAAGGGGGGAGGCATGACTGCCCCACCCTCTGCTTGATTATCCTTTCAACCTCATGATCTACCACACCATGATGTACAACACACCACATTCATTATGCTTGTTGGTAAGTGGGAGAAGTTTCTTGCAAGAATAGGGATAAGGCAAGTGCAAATAAGGCCATTCTAGTTGTGATTGGTTTCATACTCTTTCTTTACACTCACTTCAACCCTATAACTAATACCATTGTTAAATTATTGTTTCCATAATCCATAGTGGGGCAGGGCTAGTCATCCTAATCTTTCCTCCCCAATGAGCCCATCCTTTGGATCTCTCCCATTATCATGGATGAACATTGGGCTTGCATACATGAGGTGACAAAGACACTATCTTGGAGTTTCCAAGTTGAGTAGTGGTCTTTTCTTGAAGGGAGCTATACATGCACTGACTGGACTAGGGGAGATGAGTGGAATCCATGATCCAACAAAAGTTTATCCCTATAAATCATTTTTAAGCAAGTATTTTGGGTAATTTTCCTCAATTGAATTTCTTTATACTGCCATTTTTGTTGAAAATGCAGCAAGAAAATCTCAATTTGACTTTGCCTTGGTCAAACTAGAGAAAATTCAAATTTCTATTTCTATAGAAATCTTGGAGGTAGTTAATTGAGGTGACATGGAACTTGTCACTCAATTAACTCAGTTAATTTGACTTGGGGAAGCTTGAGTTCAGTTTAGTATGATTGATTTCTAATTTGTAACAATCTATTTCAATTATTTTTTGTTTTACTAGTTCTAACTGTCAGAAGAACTAGTGGAGGTCAAGTTGTGGAAGTGGAACTTCAACCACACTCAGTGATCAACTAGTTAACTGATCAATCACCCCAAAATAATTGTTGCATGCAGAGAATTCAAGTTACCCAATTGATATGGAGATTCCAAGGAAGTGCACTATCAATTGTAGCATATTACCATGTGTACAAGTGGTGCATGCAGTAAGAGGAAGGACCTAAAGGAATTGCACAATTCAATGGTAGGAAATTCCTATATAATAGGGGCTAATTTCCCCAAGGAATAGTGAAATGATATAGGAGCTTGGAGGGCTTGAAAATTGGCTAAGTGTTGGCCAGAGTTAGTCAGTTAGGCAGAGGGATAGACTATACACTTGCAGGTTGTGCTCAAGCTTGAGGAAACATATCTATTTCATCTCTATTCTTTGATTAATGCAATACATATAGGAAGGGGTTTTGAGCAGTTGCTTTCCCTTAGATAAATCTTTGTGCATGTGTGATGTTTCTTTTTGCATGTATATGATTTGTGTTATAGATGGTGAATTAAATTCTGCAGATCAATAGAGTAGCTTCGAGTCTTGTGATTTAGTAAATTTCATGAGCAGTTTCGAATCTACACATTAATTTATACATGGTATCATAGCTGGAGTCACTGTAGAGTAGAGATTTCCAATTTGTCATTCTAGGAGGTTCGAATTCGAAGATCAATGTAGCAGGATTTCTTTAGAGTTGAGAAGATGGCTTTCAATGGACTAAGGCTAAAGTATGCCTTGGAAGGCACATCAAATTTTGCTACATGAAAGAATCACATGAAGGCAATATTGTATGATAATTGGTTTCTAGAATACATCAATACATGTATTGCAAAACCTCAAGCATATGATGCCCAAAACCTTTCTTAGTGGAAGAAAGATGTGGCCAAGGTGAGGAGAATAATATTGAAGGGAGTATGAGATCATATTATCTCGAATATCCACAGAAAATAAACTCTGTTCGCAATGTGGAAAGAAATGGCATAATTGTTGGAGAATACTAATGACCACAAGAAGCTGGCACTCAAGGAAAAACTTTGAAGTATCAAGATGCAGAAGAATGAAACAATTTTGAGGTATCTAAGCAATTTTACATAGTGTCATGATGAACTTGGTGGGGTCGATGTTAATTTCTCTGAAGAAGACTTGGTAGCTCTAGCCCTTCTGGGCCTTACCAAGAGTTGACATAACTATCAAGATTTAGTGAAAGGGAGGGAGAAACTACCGAGTTGGGAGCACTTATGGTCTGACCTGATATAGGAGGAAATAAGGTGGAATACCAGAGATGGGACTTCATCTAAGGGAAAGGATAGGGTGACCTATTCTTTGGCTGGAAAGGAAAAGAAGGGGAAAGGGAATAAATCCCAATCTAAAGTAGAATCTAGTCAAGGGGGAAAGAAGAAATACTTGTCTAGAATCAAGTGCATTCACTGTCATGAATTCAGGAACTATGCCACAAAGTGTCCACACAAGAAGACAAGTAAGAAGACCTTAGGAGGAGAAGGAGCTAAAGCTTTGGCTTCACAGTTCAAGCTTGACTTTACTCTCATTGCATGCATGGTCAACGCAGTGATGGGGAGAGCGTGGTACTTACACAATAGTGCCTTGTTCCATATGACGTGGAATATAGATTTTTTTAGTGATTTGGAGGAGAAATATCTCCAAGTTCACATAAAAATGGGAAATGATGGAAGGTATAGTGTGTTTGAGATTGGTACAGTCACATTTCAGAGAGATTCAAGCTCCCCTATCAGACTCAGGGATGTGATGTTTGTTCCGGGTCTAAAGAAGAATCTTGTCTCCATTACAGTTTAGGAAGACTGTGGTTATGATGTGATCTTCAATAAAAGAAAGGAATTCCTGAGATACATAACCACATGAAAAGTGAAGTAGATCGAGGTTCAAGTGAAGAACCTCTACAACTTAGATGTGGAGGATTGTGCTGCATTGAGCACAAAGGCCGAGAAGGTGCATAGTTGTGATGCCCAATGAAATTTGGAATAAAATACTTGGCCATTTGCATCGTGGCACTTTAAAGATCATGTAGTAGATAAACACAGGCCTCCCTAAAGGAGCATTAGAGTAGCATGATACATGCATAGGGTGTATGTTGGTACCATTCTAAGACCCCTTTTTCCCTCCCAAAACACGACCATTTCCTACCTTTTTCTCATCATCCATTCCTCAAATGCCTTGGAAATTAATTAATTTAATAGTTTATAGTTGTTGAAATGCATATTAATTGATTTAGGGGTTTTGTGTTGATAAATTAGGATTTTAGGCCTAAATCACTACAGGAAGTCTCAACAACCTGTAAATGGCTTATTATGTGACATGTGGCATGGCAGCCAGGTCGGAGCGAAAGGCATGGGCGGAAAGAGGAATGTCCAAGCATGGACAAGCACCTATCCCGCATTGGAAACATTCCTCCTATATGCACGGTCAACGCTTAGTCAACTCTGGCATGTTGGCACAAAGGCAGCAACAACACTCAATTTTAATCCATTTGATTTTTAAGTTGTTTCCTAGTTTTAAATTGCGTAAGTAGATTAGAAACATCTCTGCGCTTTTACCAAAAGCAGCAACAGCCGCTTATGGATAAACATCCATTTTTCAAAGGATGTAATGCATGTAATTAAAAGACTAGACCGGGACATATGTTCGTTTACACACTATCGTTTTGATATTGCAGTTACGTTTTTACATTGTCACTTCTGAACAGAGCCTTTGGTTTTCAATATAATATCGCATACTTCGTTTTAATACTGTGATCGTGGTGTGATTATCTCGGTGTGCCAGAGACACGGACGGGCCCTACGTGTGGTATACCGACGTACATTTCATTTATGTTTGCATTGTATTTACATTGTGGTTTTAATTTTGTTTTACAGTCAATCGTTTGAATGAAACTTGAATACGATTTATATGTTCAGAGATTTGATTGTGTTGATGAATGCGTTAATTAGATGTCTGTACATGTGTTCGAATAAACCATCTTCTGGATTGTGAATTGCATCCCGTAAAGGATTCGATCCAGTGCTGTGTATAAAACACTGATATGGACAATGTTTATGAATTTTCCTTTACATGCCTTCATTAAATATTCATGACTGTTGAATGACATTGAACAGGGGTTTCATGTTGGTGTCTCTGTAAGGAGACCGAGCCTTTAAAGATAGTCATATATAGCACGTTATGGATTGCATTTTAGTTGTTAATAGCATATGATTTGATGCTTAGTTAAGGCTTTGATTGATAGTTTAACAATAGATTTAATCTTAGCACTGTACTTAGGAGTCATAGGTTTATAGTAGATCCTTTATGCTTATATATTTTAGGCACACGCCTCTAAGTATACGCACCCTGGTTGACAATTAATTTAGACCGATCTAGCACCCCTAGATAGGACACTACAGTAGTACTGCTCCTTGATGGCGTCTAAGAATGAATTCCAAGTGGGAGTAGCTAAAAGTAGTGAGGTCATACTTTCATCCTTTTTCTCACAATAAGTTTCCCACCAGTCCTTGACGTGGGGGCCAACTTTGAGAAGAGAAAAAGTAATCTTTTCTTGACTGGAAAAATCATGAATAGAAAAATATCCTTCTAGCAAATTCAACCATTTATCTACAATGTTTACATCTATTTGGCCCTCAAATATGGGAATGTCAAAGTTTACTTGTGTCTTAAAAGGTTTGGAGCCTCCAAAGTGGTTGTTGGATGTGGATGCACCACCGGTGGGCAACCGTTGAAGCATTTGGGCAAAGTTATCCATCAACGCATTCCTTTGTTTCTCGAGGGCCTCCTCGAGCAATATTTTGATAGGATATCCTACTCCCTTATATTTATTTTCTGCCCCCATGGGAGGCCGTCAGGATTTACGAGGCTAGTCTTGCAAAGGTTTGACCAGTTCGAGCCCTAACTCCTTATATCCTGACCTTGTTGGGGACGTGCAAAGAAAAACAAAGAAATAGTAGACTGCTCTGATACCACTGATCCAAATTTAAAAATGAATGCAAAAAATTATAGATATAACCATAAATATAGAGATGAAGTAGAAATAACACTTCCTTTCATTAATATCAAATAATGAAATATGATTGCAAATAGAATGGAAATGAGACTAGCTCGAGTGATGGTAACTTATCTCTGAGAAGAGATGCAGTGGCTACATGCCTCTGAACTTATTTATAGTGAGGGTCAAGGGCCTTTTGATTATCGAACAATAAGAGAAAACCATAAACAACCAAAACTCTAACCCGAGGAGATGTAACACCAAGATTTTATGTGCCACGTTGGGGTTAGTTGGGTAGCCAACTTCCCAGGGTTGTAACTTGGTCATATTATCTTCGTTTGACGCACATGATACCTCATTGGAAAGATATCTACAAGGACTACAAATGAAAACACAATTTCAATGAAATCTACCAAAGGAATATTGCCAAAAAAACATCTTTCAGGGCCTCAAAACGACTCTGGAAGTTCAGGACCCAAAAAACTACCAAAAATAGTAAACTATGCTACAATTAAGGAAACTGAAAAAATGAAACAAATAATGGTGGGTGTCCAAGTGGAATAGGTGAGTGGCCACAAATATCCATCTGGATCAATATAAATCATTTTTATACAGTGGAAAAATTTATTCACATATATCAATAAAACCATGAATTGGATTATTTTTATTTTTTGACAATAAGAAGGTATCATTAAAATGAAAAGACCCAAAAAATTTCAAGCTAAACCAGTGTGTAAAATTTCAGAAATCATGGATTGTCACCTACAACCATTTTGTTGATATCTTGATATTTATGCATCATATAACTTTGATTTTCAGTGTGTGGAAGAATTATGGTAATAGAAACAAACTTGTAAAATTTAAGGCAAAACTGATTTATAATTTTTTAGAATTTAAACATCATCACGCACAACCATTTTTCTTATATTTCGGGATCTGTGCATTAAATGAATTTGATTTTCGGAGAGGAGGAGCATTAATATATTAGAAATTTGCTTGCAAAGTTTCAACAAAATTTGGTTTTTGAGAAAATGGTTAATGAAGTTTTTTGTTACTTGTATCATATTTTGTTGCAACTTCATATGCATATTATTGAAAGTCAATGTGCAAATTGTTGCAGCTTCACCAACATTGCTAGAATTGAATAACCATTATTTTGAAGACGATTTTTGTTCCATCAAATCATGAGTTTCGGTGAGTATTTTGGTTATTATATTACAACTTGGTTAAAACAGAGACATTGTGTTGCATGAGGACATGCAACATGTTTAGTCTGGGGGATATGTTTGGCCACTAATTTGTCATTTTAATTATTATTTATTGACATATATTTCGTCTATTTACACCATTATTTATCATGTCATTTATCATAATTTATCATATAATTCCATTCTACAATTATTTATGCTCTTGTGGATAATTAATATTTGTTCTCCTTTATTTTTAATAAATTGAATATTATTATGCATCATTTTACCAATGATAGTGTATTAATGAATTTTTTGTAACATCACTCATGATTTAAGCCTCCAATATCTCTTCCATATTGCAAATTTGATCTTCAGCTCATAGTCATATATTCCAACTCAAAATTTTTTTGGGATAAAAAGTGATATTTTTGAGTTGGATCTTTTGGGCAAATGAAGATGAATTTTGAAAATATGAGACATGGGTTTTGTGCAAAATGGACAAAATTAGTTCTAAAATGATAATTTTTTTAAAATTCAGTTTACATTAAGAGAAACACAAGGTTCTTTGAATATATTTTTCCCAGATTTGTTGTTGTGGCCATTTTCCAAATTCTCCCAATTGCAATACCAAATTCGACTTGTTATAGATAAATCATGATGGAGAGATCTTTCATATCTAATCTTGCTGATTAATTTGTTATTTAAAATCTACAATTGTAATGGAAATCATTTTGCAATCAATTTAGTTGTAATTTTCCCTTGCTCTTTGTGTATTTAAAAGAAGACAAAAATCAAAGAGCGGGATAGACAATAGTTGAATTTGAGCCAAAGATAACTTCATTCTAGTGTAATTATTTCTTTGAGATATTTTCATTCTAGTGTACATAACATCACCCACACAACATGTACACAACATCACATGTACACAACACCACTTTCATAATGTGTACACAACACCAGGCATACACAACACCATATGGACGACATGTACATGACACCACATGTACACAACACCATATGAATGACATGTACATACCACCACCTGCACACAACACCATATGTACAACATGTACATGGCACTACATGCTTGCAGTACCACTTGTATAATCATGCACACAAAACCATATGCACATAGCACCATATGTACAACGTGCACATAATGCCATATGTACATAGCACTACATATACAACATGTACACAACACTGCATATCCAACATACACACAACACCATCTATACCACCATGTACATAAAATTGCATAAAAAAAATGTACACACACTATATATGCACATCACCGCATGTGCACAACATCGTAGATGCAACATGTACAACATATATAACATATGCACAACATTAGTACCACACGTCCAAAACCAAACCGTCTCTACCAAGCAACCTTGCTTCCAATATCTTATCCATGTTTATCCCAGCATGTCGTAGAACACACCTCTTTCATTTCACCTATGTATCCCTCAGTATAGCTTGCCCATAACATAAACATAATATAATCACATAATATCAACTCATAACCACATATACTGACCTCATAGATTTGTCAGCCTACTAATCCTACCAATTGATTCCTCGTAAGACCTGAAACCTCTTCATGCCATTCACCTACATAAGTAGTCATTCTTCCACAAGAATGATCCCAATGACCTTGTCAGATAGTGACATAGATACATGGATAAATACATACATATACATAAACATTATCATAAAAATTCATGATCCAAATTCATGATCCTCTCAGACAACGATATGCATACATACACATACATACATATAAACATCAACATAAAATAATAATGATCTCGTCAGTCAAAGACATACACACATACATATGTACATATAAACATTAGCATAAAATAATCATGATCCATGATGACCTTGTCATCCATGACATACATACATACATACATGTATACACATATAGACATCAACATAAGCATGATCACAATGTGATTTATAGATATCATAAGGTCAAGGTTAAGAGAACTCCCTTTATGTGTGCAACACATACGCAACATTGAAAACAATAGTGCCCAACATAGACAAGGCATATGATGCCTCAAATCCATTTACCTTACCTTTCTTTATTACCTTTCAAATGATTGTCCCATCATCATCTATTTACACCAATGGACCTAACCAGTCCAACTGGATGTCATACTCTTGCTTTTTCAACTTCCCTTATATATACATTGAGCTTCATCTAGGCCTTACATCACCTGTTGGGTTCCACACAACTCTCACCGAGTGTCATGCGGAAAGAGTTACTTTTGCAGACAAAACTAACCTGCCTAGAAGCCTAAGACTTTCTAGTGACAAATAAGACAATTAAGAGCAATCCTTCTCTAAACATGCATTATTATACGAGAAACCAAGTGTTTTCGATCCTACCTCAAATCCAACGCTGTTGTAGTAGTCTAGCCTCGTTGATCCAGATGAGCTCCTCCTTCACTTCGAAACCTGCATACACTAACAATCAAACGATTAGATAACACCTGAACATCTCATAAAACAAAACATATTCAACATATAGACCAAGGAGTATATGAAACAATTCATTAACAACAAATTGAGAAGAATGGACTTATTTGTATTAAGGAAACAAAAAAGAAACCATTACAACCTGAGCCTTGGTGTTGTGCAAGTTCCTCCCAGGGTCCAGCAAGAGTTTTCCTCTACTTTGACAAGCTTCACCCACTTCCAAATGAAACAAGAAAGGATGGTAATCTCTCCTCACAAGCTTACAATGGAAGTCCTAATTCCAGCAGTATCTACCCTTTCGAATGTTCAGCTTTCAACCTCCCCTCCCTTGGCCCAATGCATGTATTTATAGTGTTCTAGAGGAAGTTATTCAGTTCCAACATCAATGGGATACTCCCTCTTTTGGATGGGGTAGCTCCTCTCTTGATGGGATAAATTCCTCTATCATAGGGATGCATGAACCATCTGGAGGCGCTCAATACACGTCAAACACTCTTCTAGAAAGCTCTAGAAGTGACCACAAGTAACTTTTTTAAGATGAAACTCGCGCCTTTTGACCTTTACAGGAGTACGCACCCATCCCTTAACTTACAGAGCGTACAAGTACGTAGGTACAATGAGCTTGGGATGCGTACACACAGGCAAGGTAGAGAGAACCTGCGTACCTAGAGATAAACATGATTTTTATTGAATTTCTCTCTTTTTTGAAGTTTGACATGGAGAGCATAGGTATAAGGTTTGACAAGGAGGATAATATGACTATTGATGGAGCCATATTAACTGCAGATAGTCATGGTGACAAATTTCAGTGTACCAGATTGCCCCCTAAAGTGCGAAGCCTATAATAGATAAGGGTTTTATATCATCTAGGAAGGGTGAAGTAATTTATCATTTCAAGGATTATCTTGTGGAGAGCCTGGTCAGAACCTGCAATTTTCAACACAAAATACATGTATAA
>APFE030809917.1:115561-141897 GCA_000404065.3 Pinus taeda
TTAATAGTTTATAGTTGTTGAAATGCATATTAATTGATTTAGGGGTTTTGTGTTGATAAATTAGGATTTTTGGCCTAAATCACTACAGGAAGTCTCAACAACCTGTAAATGGCTTATTATGTGACATGTGGCATGGCAGCCAGGTCGGAGCGAAAGGCATGGACGAAAAGAGGAATGTCCAAGCATGGACAAGCACCTATCCCGCATTGGAAACATTCCTCCTATATGCACGGTCAACGCTTAGTCAACTCTGGCATGTTGGCACAAAGGCAGCAACAACACTCAATTTTAATCCATTTCATTTTTAAGTTGTTTCCTAGTTTTAAATTGCGTAAGTAGATTAGAAACATCTCTGCGTTTTTACCAAAAGCAGCAACAGCCGCCTATGGATAAACATCCATTTTTCAAAGGATGTAACGCATGTAATTAAAAGACTGGACCGGGACATATGTTCGTTTACACACTATCGTTTTGATATTGCAGTTACGTTTTTACATTGTCACTTATGAACAGAGCCTTTGGTTTTCAATATAATATCGCATACTTCGTTTTAATACTGTGATCGTGGTGTGATTATCTCGGTGTGCTAGAGACGCGGACGGGCCCTGCATGTGTGGTATACCGACATACATTTCATTTATGTTGCATTGTATTTACATTATGGTTTTGATTTTGTTTTACAGTCAATCGTTTGAATGAAACTTGAATACAATTTATATGTTCAGAGATTTGATTGTGTTGATGAATGCGTTAATTAGATGTCTGTACATGTGTTCGAATAAACCCTCTTTTGGATTGTGAATTGCATCCCGTAAAGGATTTGATCCAAGGTTGTGTATAAAACACTGATATGGACAATGTTTATGAATTTTCCTTTGCATGCCTTCATTAAATATTCATGACTGTTGAATGACATTGAACAGGGGTTTCATGTTGGTGTCTCTGTAAGGGGACCGAGCCTTTCAAGATAGTCATATATAGCATGTTATGGATTGCATTTTAGCTGTTAATAGCATATGATTTGATGCTTAGTTAAGACTTTGATTGATAGTTTAACAATAGATTTAATCCTAGCACTGTACTTAGGAGTCATAGGTTTAAAGTAGATCCTTTATGCTTATATATTTTAGGCACACGTCTCTAAGTATACGCACCCTGGTTGACAATTAATTTAGACCGATCTAGCACCCCTAGATAGGACACTACAGTGTACCTTGGGGAAGTACACAAAAGCCAATTTCCATGATCAGGACAACATAGCACATGTAGTCCTTGAAAGGATCCACTCTGATGTTTGTGGACCTTTCTCGACAACCTCCACTGCCAGACACAAATACTTTTTCATTTTTATTGATGACTTCTCATGGAAGTGTTGGATCTTCTTCATGTGGAAGAAGGATGAGACGTTCTCCAAGTTTGTGGAGTTTAAGGCCCTGGTTGAGAAAGAAATGGGCAAGAAGGTGAAGGATCTCAGGAGTGATAATGGATGTGTGTATGTGTCGGATGGGTTTAAAAATTTGTGTACAAAAGAACGCATTCGACGAGATTTGACAATAACCCACAACCCACAACAGAATGGGGTGGCTAAGAGGAAGAACCATAACATTGTGGGAGAAGCAAGGGTGATGTTGCATGACCAAATCCTACCTCTGCACATATGGGTTGAAGCATGCAACAAAGTGGTCTATTTGTAGAACAAGAGTCCTCATCGGATTCTTGGCAATGATTACACCATTGGAGGCTTTCTCAGGGAGGAAGCCGGATGTGTCACACTTCAAGATTTTTTGAGCCTTTGTTAACTGCCATGTCTCCAAATAACCAAGGAAGAAGCTAGAGCTAGAAACAAAGTTTGGGGTATTTATGGGATAGACAAAAACTACCCACAACTACCATGTGTACTTGCCATACCTCAGAATGATAGTCGTGCGAAGGGATGTAAAATTTGATGAAGACAAAACCATGCAGTGCTCTCCTAAGAGGGAGCTTCATATCGCACCAGAGGAGGATATTTTAGCTCCAAAGGAGGAGCCTCAGGATGTTGTGGAGCAACCACAAGTTGAGGAGCAGAGAGTGGAGATAACCACTTAAGAAGAACCATCCAGAGAAGGAAGGAAAAGGACAAGGGAATATGAGATACTTGTGCAAGATGCAAGGGAGAATGTGGGTGCTCCTTCAAATCAGCGTAGGTAGAGAAGGTCACTAGATTGGTACAATGGCTACATGGCTCTAATGATTGATCTAGTATAGACTGAGCCATCCTCTTTCGAGGAAGAAATAGAGAAACATGTACGGGTTGATGCAATGGTGGAGTATGAATCCATTATAAACAACAATGTTTGGGAAGTGGTCCCAAGACCAATAGACAAATCAATTGTAGGTTCGAGATGGATCTTCAAGGTGAAGTGTGCAGAAGATGGTAGCATAGAAAAGTACAAGGCTAAAATTGTGGCCAAGGTGTATTCTTAGGTTGAGGGGATTGACTACAAGGAGACCTTTGCTTTTGTAGCAAGGTACTCATCTATTATATCAATCCTTGTTCTAGCTACACAAATGGGGTGGAAGATCCACCAGATGGATGTGAATACAACTTTCCTCAATGGAGTTATTGAGGAGGAGGTGTATATTGAGCAACCAGAAGGTTTCAAGACTTTTAATTGAGAATCTTGTGTGTGTAGACTCAAGTGAGCGTTGTACTATCTCAAGCAAGCACCCTGTGCTTGGTACATCAATATCAATATCTATCTCACTGCTTTGGGCTTCACCAAAAGTGAAGTGGATGCAAACCTTTATCATATTTTGATAGAAGGTAAATGGTTGATTATTGTCTAATATGTTGATGACTTGATTTTGACTGGTGATGAGCAGCTGATAAGATCTTGTAAGGAGGACCTTTTAATAGAGTTTGAGATGAAGGACACGGGTCTCATGCACTAATTCCTTGGATTGGAATTATGGAAAGGTGATGGGGAACTGTTTGTCTCTCAGGGCAAGTATGACATACTTCAGAAGTTTCGCATGGACAAGTGCAAACCCATGCAGACTCCTCTAGCGACCAACTGGAGTAAAGAGGATGCCACTTTAGGTGAGGAAGTGGATGCTACTATTTACCAGCAATTGGTGGGATCACTCATGTATCTTGTGAACACACGACCAAATATGTCATTTGCAGTCAACTAGCTGAGTCAAGCTATGGTTAGGCCAACAAAACTATTTTGGAGGGAAACTAAGCATGTTCTATGGTACCTTAGAGGCACTATCTAGTTTGGACTATGGTGCAAAGGGGCAGAGAGAGTGAAAATGTGTGGATTCACAGATGCAGATTGGGTGGGAAGTCCATCAGAGCAAAAGAGTACATCAAGTGGATTTTTTAGTGTTGGGTCCACAATAGCTTCTTGGTACAACTTGTTAATTTTTGTAACTGTGGTCAAATTCCACCTTGGGAAACTTAAATTACTGAGATAATGATTGCATTAGATTCCTATTTTTGAGAGGACCAAAATAGACCTAAAGATCATCTTATTTGGACAAGCAAAAGTTGAGTTTTGAATTATTTTATTCATACATGTATTATGGAATGGGTTGGCCCTAACCACAAGTGTAATTACTTAGGCCGATCTCAACCCCAAGTGCACCCTCATTAAAGACTATAAATAGAATATACCTCAAGCTCATTTGGACACATTTATCAAGCAATATTCTCTTCTCTTATTGTCTTGTTTTGCACATGTCTGTCGGAGGAAAGTTCGCAGAAGGGTCAGAAATCTCAGGGTCGAAGCTCACTCTGATCTAGGGTTTTCTGGATCTCGGATGCTGGCACATAACTAGACATTTTAGTCCCTAAACTCTGGCACATAGTGGTCCTAAAAACACTTAAGGAGCCTTGGGCGTTGGCACAATGATTTATGGGAGCGTCTAGGGTTTCAAAGATAGATCAGGCTGTATTAGTCCCTGGATGCTCTCACAGAGTGGTTGTGAGAGTGTCTAGGCTACCATAGATGCTCATATAGTAGGATTATGAGAGCATCCAAGGCTTGAAGTAGATTTGGGATAGTAGGATTATGAGAGCATCAAAGGCTTGAAGTAGATTTGGGTATGTTTGAACCCATATACCCTCATCCAGTTCACCTGGGAGTGTCTAGATCTGCTCCAGACGCAATCATACAGTTATGTAGAGAGTGTCCAGATTTGTTATAAATGCTTGCACAAATTATCCTCCCTACTTCTGGGACTCATAGATGATATTTTTGTATTCCAAAGATTCCACTCAATGACAACAATGTTCAACATCATCCAGTAGTTTACGATAGACAATGAAAACACTTTATAGTCCTCAGAATCAGGGTTTTGATTATAAACATGATTAGATATGTTTCAAGGATATCATAGTTGTTTTGTTGCATAGATAAAGTTATGGATCATTGTAGTATATTTTTCTAAATCATTTGATGATGATCTAATAAGAAGAATATTTGTAAGGGTTTTCCCCATAATGGGTTTTTCCCTAGTCTCAGACCAATCCTGGTGTCTCTACGTGTGTGCATGCTTTTCTTCTATCATTCCTTTGTGTTCTGTTACATTGATGATGATGATGATGTTGTTCTTTCTATATAATTGCATATGCTGATTAATAATGGTGTATATATGAATAATGTAATGATGATATGGGGTGAACTTAATGTATTCATGAAGAAATGCAATTATCAAAGCAAAGAACAATGTAGCCCTATGAAAAATTAACATGGTATTAGAGCCGTGCTGAATAAAATCCATGGAGATCACCCCAATGATGACACCTTCGATGGAAGAAAAAATAGGATGGTGGAGGCCTAAAAGAATTCTAGGGTTTGAAGAGAAAACCCTGGTTTATGGAAACAATATGAGATATGAAACCTAGTATGGTCAATGTGAAAATGCTTAAGTACTTGTGGGAGATGAAGCCCTAGATGGGATAATCCCTAGCAGGCCTGGTTGGATAACTAAATGCAACATTTGTATATGGACCATGGATATTGACGGCTCTTGAAGATTGGTTCAAGAGGGAGGGGATCACCTCTCATTGAAGATAAGTATTTCTCGACTTATGATGCATCTTACTTTTGTTTAGACCTTTGGATATGATGATTATGTTTATTGCTTATACTTCCTACATATGTATTTGTGTATATGGATGTTTCTAACCTCCTTGATGAGATTGGTGAGTAGATCATTCTTGAGGATCATGTGTAATGCAGGAAGGATGGCTAGAGTCGGAAGAGGTAAAGTGGTACTTGATGAAAAGGTGATAAGCATTACTAGCTGCCTATGAAAAGGTGCACAAGTATTTGAATACCACAAGGTATGCATGGTATGTTGTATTTTAGCTGTAACATTGGATGGCTCGGTAAGCCCAAAGGCATGATGAGAATGTATCTTTTTTTGATGGCTCATTCATGCATATGAAGTGACTTGGATATATGTTTCCTATGATGAAATGATGCACCTGGTGTTGAAAAGTTTGATCTTCTTGAATTCTATGAGGCTATGTAATGTTGATACATTGATATACTTGATGTTTGGCTAACATCTATATGTTGGATATCTTGATCCTAAAGAAGGCTAGCACCTTGACTCTAGTAAATGATACTCTTGATACTTGTCATGATGGATTTCATATAGAAGGATAACTCATTGACTCCTACATGAGTCTGCTAATAATGCTTGTAAGCATGATGAAGGCATATGGAAAGAGAGATTGACACTCTCGTTGTTTTGATAAAGTTTTATTGAATGATCTTACTTGATCTCATTGATCATGATAAGCATGGTAACCTTGATGTTAGAGGTATAACTATGAGATTGGTATTCTAGATCTCTTACTACCTGTGGTCTTGTCTTGATGGCATATGGTTAAAATGAATGTCCTAACTTGATGAAGTGACTTGATAGAAAGTGATATTGTGTTCATAATCTTTGAGATATGATGTTGCATCTATATGTTTCTTTGAATCTAACCTTTGATGAAAGATTGATTTCATGATGCTGATAGCCATGATAGATATATGTTTATGATCTAACAGATTTGTTGTTGCATGTATCTAGTAGAGACAGGTTGATGACATGAATAAAGATAAATGAAGTAGATCCTCAGTCAAAGGGAGAATCTCTTCTCAAGACTCTTACTCAGATTACTATTTGCATTCTGTGTTGCTGGAGTATGATTTATGTGCATCTGATAGTATTGATCTGCAACAGAGTCTTAGATTTGAAGCCCATATAGAAACTAGGGTTTATGCTAGGGACACAGTCACATAACTGGGAGATCTCATCCCTAGACACATGCATGCTAAGGCTGAGAGAGCATCCAAATAGCTAAAGACACTCCCATGCTAACCTAAAGGGAGCATCCAGGGGTTTGACTACAGTTGACCATCATCTGAAGCTTTCTGAAGCTATCTAAACTTTGAATCAAGGTGTCTCTGACATATTCTACCACTGTAATCTGATTTCTGAAGTTGTTGGGTTAAATTGTTGATCACTGTACTTGAAATTAGATGTTCACCTGGGAGATGCCAATCCTATAGATGTGTGGCAGATAACAAAAAGATCTGCAAGTAGGAAAAGGTTTAATGTTTGCCATAATATGAACATACTTGTGTTTGCAGGTGACCGGGACATACATATAGATATGTCACTATGTTCGTGCTACAAGAGGTTGGCTTGATTGATATAGATGAACAATTTTTTGTCATGATGCTTGACAATAAATTTGAATTGATGATTGAGATATGCTTTGACTATAGATCTATCTACGATAGTGAATTTGGACTTGACCTGATGTATAATGATATGATCTGACAATTGTTGATTTGTCCTGATGTCAATGCTATGTGGGCACAATGACTTATGTTGGTATTTGGAAATAGGCCTCCTTGTTCCAAGCACAGTGGTTGAGGTAATGATAGTTGTGATTCAACATGAAAATGGAACTTGCATGACTCATCCTTGGTGTATGCATTTGCACCTAGTGACATAAATGACTTATATTATGAGATTGGCTTGATCAAGTTGGGATTGATAATGCATGGTTGATGAAAATTTGTCGGCATAATAATAGACGAAGTCATGACTTTATATGAGCTCCACCTGTCTCCTGGTTGAAAGAATTGATACTATGTTATTGACGACTTTGACATTGGTTGTGATCTGACTTTTGAACTTTGGTGAGCTGACTTTGTTGATGTGATGATTCACCATTGATGTATGTAAGGTTGAGTATGTTGGCTTAGTAAGGAATTATGCTTGAGAGCATTGCATGAGTCAAGATCCGTGATCCAGATATGTCTATAATTGATAGTTATATGATGAAGTCAGGATGATGAGTTCCAAGGTATGACTTTGATTTTGACTATGGTTCTGGTTTTATAACCTGATGGTCTACTCTTGACAAGTGATGAGCCTATGATGATCTAAGTAAGAGGGAGATGGACTTTGAAGTTTGAAATGACGTATCATGGCATGATGAATCAGTTTCTAGAATTTGGAAAAGAAATTCCATATTGCAAAGCTATTGGAAAATATTTTTGAAAATGAAAATCCTTGGATACTCTAATTTGAAGTTCAAGACGTTGTTGAACTTGAAATGGCACTCGACAGTTGATTGAAGAATTGATGTTCCATTTTGAACATCCATTTGTATATATATGATGTGCATAGAACCTAGATGAATTCATGATTGAACAGCTTCGTTCACATAGAGTTTCCACTGAGCATCCTTCGAAATATATGCATGAGATATTCTAACTTTGAGGCTGAGATATTTCTCCTATGATATGTGACTACATGGATGTATTGTTGTTGATATAGATTATTGTTAAGCAAATTTGGATGCTGCAGTGTGATATCTACCATGATATGTTGGACGAGAGGTCCATATTATGATTAAGGATGAGTATGATGTTGCTAGCATGGTTGGCTGTGAGGCAGGATGAAGAAGCTCCTTAGAGAGATGTCTGAGAATGATCTAGTTATGACATGGATACATTGTGATCCAATTGGCATAAAATCCTATATTTATAGTTAGGACTGAGATACTTTCATATATTGAGATAATGCAGCTGTTCGAAACAATCTCAAGCTTCTAGTTGGCACCTCCTTGAGAGGGAGGATGATTATGGTATCCTTTTGTGATTTATATGATTATTTATATTCTGACATGATATTTGATTTGATGTCCTGTATGAATAGGAAACAAGTACTATTGAGACAATCTTTCACCATATTTGAGTATGATGAGAGCAACACTGATTGAGAACACTGAACCAACTCTTCCTCCCTGTCTGAGCTCCCAGGTGAGGAATTGAGATGGAGGGCTCCTGGGGTTGAGAGAAGTCTGGACAATAGGGAATGACCCATATCTGTTACCCACATGGTTGAATATGTTACTCTCATATCTTCATAGGGTCAGAGAATGCTGCTCACATGTTTGGTCTTTGCAGAGCATACCCCAGTTGACATTATACCCGCAAGCAGGGCTTGAAGAGAATACCACTCCTCGTTTGGCCAACGAGTTGAGAGTGTACTTGGTGTGTACAACCCAAGTCGATTATGATGCAGATGTTCTACCACATGAATATTCAAGTTCATTGATGGGAATATCAGTAGGCAATAGGATGGGTTGAGATAACCCTATGCGATTCCAGGTTGAGAATAAGCTCCTTGATGTGATCCCAGGGTCGAGATGTGCTCCCCTATGTGTTTGGATATCCTATTGCTCGATATGGGGTTGTAGATGTATAGCTCCCCCACGAGATTCTGGGTCGAGATGTGTTCCCTGATGTGGTTCTAGGTTGAGATGTGCTCCTTAATGATATGCTCTTCGATGACGATTGATGATGATATTCCAGGTAGTAGCCTACTGACAGATATTATAGGTAGCACCTTGATGTATAGAGGGTGGTATCTTAAGCTCCCCTCGAGTAACAAATTCTTCTTCTTCTAGATTTGAGAATGTTCAACATACGAGCATGAACACTCAAGAGATAAGTAGGAATAAGCAAAGGATAGATCGAGATGTACATTGATGATTTGTGATGATGAGATAATTGAGATGAACATAGCATGATGACTACATGATATATATGATTTGTGATGATACTTGAAGGTTCCAGAATGGCATATTGATCGACAGACATATATTGGCAGGTGGAATTATCCCTAGTTGAGAGGGTTTGAAACTACGGTAAAATTCCACTTTGTACAACTCAAATCATTGAGATAGTTATTTCATTAGATTCCTTGTTTTGAGAGGACCAAAATTGACCTAAAGATCACCTTATTTGGACAAGCGAAAGTTGAGTTTTGAATTATTTTATTCATACATGTGTTATGGAATGGATCGACCCTAACCACATGTGTAACTGCTTAGGTCGGCCTCAACCCCAAGTGGACCCTCATGAAAGCCTATAAATAGAATATACCTCAAGCTCATTTGGACACATTGATCAAGAAATGTTCTCTTCTTTTATTGTCTTGGTTCGCATAGGTCTGTCGGAGGAAAGTTCACATAAGGGTCAGAAATCTCAGGGTTGAGGCTCACACTAATCTAGGGTTTTCTGGATCACGGATGCTGGCATAGAACTAGACATTTTAGTCCCCAAACACTGGCACACAGTGGTTCTAACAATGTCCAGGGAGCCTTGGATGCTGGTACAATGAGTTATGGGACTATTCGGGGTTTTAGAGATATATCGGGCTATATTAGTCCACAAACGCTCACATAGGGTGGTCCTTAGAGCGTCTGGGATGCCATAGACGCTCCCAAAACAGGCTTATGAGAGCGTCTAGGGTTTGAAGTAGATCTGGGAGTGTTTGACCCCGGACGCCCTCATCTTGTTCACCTGGGAGCATCCATATCTGTTCCAGACGTAGTCATCTAGTTATGCAGAGAGCGCCTAGATTTGCTACAAACGCTTGCACAACTCCTCCTCCCTACACCTAGGACTCATAGATGAGAATTTTTTATTCCAAAGATTCCACTCAGTGACAACAATGTTCAACAGTATCCAACAATTGACGACAGATAGTGACAACACTTTACAGTCCTCATAATCAGGGTTTTGATTATAAGCATGATTAAATCTGTTTCATGGATATCATAGTTGTTTTGTTGCATAGATAAAGTTATGGATCATTGTACTCTCTTTTCCTAAATAATTTGTTGACAATCTAAGAAGAAGAATATTTTCAAGGATTTTCCCCATAATGAGTTTTTCCCTGGTCTCGGACCAATCCTGGTGTCTCTATGTGTGTGCATGCTTTTATTCTATTGTTCCTTTATGTTCTGTTGCATTGATGATGATGATGATGTTGTTCTTTCTATATAATTAGATATGTTGATGAATAATGGCGTAGACCTGAATAATCTAATGATGATATGGGGTGAACTTAATGTATTAATGAAAAAATGCAATTATCAAATAAAAGAACAATGTACTCCTATGAAAACTTAACATAGCAAGAAGCAACGATATGTGGCACTCAACTCGACAGAAGAAGAATACAAGGCTACAAGTCCAGCAATATGTGAGGCAATTTGGATGAGAAAGATACTTATTGGATTGTTTGGTCATATGATGTATCCAACTGTTATTGTGATAATCAGAGTTGCATCAAACTATCTGAAATCATGTTTTTCCTGATCGATCCAAGCATATTAATATCCTCTATTACTATTTACGGGATTGTGTGCAGAAGAAGATTATGTTATTGCAGTACATTCCAATAGAGGAACAAGATGCTAATATTTTGACAAAGGGCTTGTCAAGAGAGAAGTTTGAGTTCCACAGGCGCAGGGTAGGGGTGGTTGGTAATCCCTTTCTTGCTGAGAGGGAGTGTTGAAAATGCAATAAGAAAATCTTAGTTTGACTTTGCCTTGGTCAAACTAAAGAAAATTTCTATTTTAGCAGAAAACTTGGAGGTAGTTAACTAAGGTGACATGGCACTTGTCACTCAGTTAGCTAAGTTAATTTGA
The DNA here is from genome assembly GCA_000404065.3 of Pinus taeda. Taxonomy (NCBI): domain Eukaryota; kingdom Viridiplantae; phylum Streptophyta; class Pinopsida; order Pinales; family Pinaceae; genus Pinus; species Pinus taeda. The sequence continues at coordinate 126,570 of APFE030809917.1, forward strand.
GTTGGGGAAGCTTGAGTTCAGTTCAATATGATTGATTTCCAATTTGTAGCAATCTGTTTTCGTTAATTTGAGTTATTTTAAGTTAAACTAGTTCTAACTGTCATAAGAACTAGTGGAGGTCAAGTTGTGGAAGTGGCACTTCAACCACACTAAGTGATCAACTAGTTAACTGATCAATCACCCCAAAATAATTGTTGCATGTAGAGAATTTGAGTTACCCAGTTGAGATAGAGATTCCAAGGCAGTGTACTATCAATTGCAGCACATTCCCATGTGTATAGGTGGTGCGTGCAGTCAGAGGAAGGTCCTAAAGGAAATGCACAATTCAATAGTCGGAAATTCCTAAATAATAGGGGCTAATTTCCTAAAGGAACAATGCAAGGAAATAGGAGCTTGGAGGGCTTGAAAATTGGCTAAGTGTTGGACAAAGTCAGTTAGTCATGCAAAGGTATAAACTATACACTTGCAGGTTGTGCTCAGGCTTGAGCAAGCATATGTATTTCATTTATATTCTTTGATTAATGAAATACAAATAGGAAAGTGTTTTTAGCAATTTCTTTCCCCTAGATAAATATTTTTGCATGTGTGATGTTTCCTTTTGCATATATACGATTTGTGTTCTAGATGGTGAATTAACTTCCACATATCAATAGAGTAGCTTCGAGTCTTGTGATTTAGTAAATTTCATGAGCAATTTTGAATCTACACATTAATTTCTACAATTTTAAACATTTGTTCATTATTAAGGTATGGTCTTGTATGTATAGTTTTCTCTCCCTGGCCTTGCCTTTGTAGCCCCATTCTAGATGTTGGTTCCCTATTTCTGTTGGCATGAGTTTGTTTCTCTTACCAACCTCCCCTCCCTCTGTATCGCGACCCAAACCTATGTATCTTTATTGTTTTTGTCCTTCCCCTTCAGCTGGGCTACTAACTCTCCCCATCTCTATTGCTACTTAGCGTCACCTACTCTTTATCCCCCCCATGAAGATATGCCTAGTGCACTCAACAACCTTAAGGACCCCTCATTCCTCCCTCTCTGGACCAACATGCCTTGATAACAGGCTTAGAGTTGGTGAGGCTCCTCTAGAAAGGTAGAAGGGAGCTCTCGAGTTTACCTTCGAACCCATAATGTAGCCAAGTGCTATCAGGCACAAACTCCTGTTAAAATTCTACATGAAATTGAGAATATAACTATGTAAGTCCATGCAGATAAATATGTATTCTTAGATGCGAAAGTAATACCTTTAGCAGAAAAATTGATCCATGATTGAAAGCACACCTAGGGACACCAAAACCAATACCTTTGCAATATTTAACTATTTAGAAACATTAAGTCCCTACTCACCAAAGTGATATTAGAATGAAATGAAGACAAATTAGATATTTTAATGCAGTTGGACGGGCTACAGTTGGAGCATTAGGACTTGGGCCTCGAGCATCAAGATATGGCCCTGAGACTTTCTCATACAAAGGCTATTTTGAAGTGTGGCAAGGGTCTTGCTTTGCCAACTCCCCCCACAGATCCCATTGAACTATATACCTTGTCCTAAGTTGCCTTTATGGATTGTAGTCTCACTAGTTTGATCTCCCATTATTACGATAATATGCTTTCTATGTTTAGTTTTTTAGTTTTTTAGTTTTTTAGTTTTTTTGTTTTGTTTTGTTTTGTTTTGTTTTGTTTTGTTTTTTTTTGTTTTGTTGTTTAGACGTAGAACTCAAACTAGCTAGTACTTTTTTTTTTTTTTTTTTTTTTCTTTCAAATTTTGGTCCAAATCTTTACTCTTTCGTTACCAGTTTGGTTTTCCTAGTGATAGATCGTAGTGGTTACAAAGACATCTATGCAAATCTCTTTTATATCTAATAGAAGTTGTAAAAAAAAAACCTACACATAAATCGAGTTGAATGATTTTTTTTTTTTTTTTCTCCATGAAATTAATATTAAACTTCAGTCGAGTAAGTGAAACACTACAACATGAATGCAATTTCTTATAAATCTTGATCATAGTTTTTTACAATAGTTCTATACAATAAATTAGATCAAATTAAAAAAATATTAACCAACGTAAATCCATCTTAACTCCATACCTACCAAGCGCTGAGAGGGATCAAATCTATTTTCACTCTAAAAGAGGTTTGTATCTCAAGATATTTGATCCCTCTTAGCACTTGGTAGATCTAGAATTAAGATGGATCTATGCTCGTTCAAATTTTTTTATTATAAAGGAAATGCTTATGTATTGCTTAAAATGATTTGGTTTGAAGGCTAGAATCTTGTACATCATAAGCCAAATTTTCTTCTTATGATATCCAAAAACTCCAAGTAGGATTGACATTGTTTACATCTAAACTACAAATAGCTATTTAAAACTAATTTCCTCCATAAAATATCTAAAACACACCTACAAACACAACATATGTGCAAAACATATAAAAAAATTATTAACAAATGACTAAATCACTACATATCCTCCATAACAGAAGCAACCCGGGCTTCATTTTTGTCTGGCTCGAGCTAAGAAGATGGGGAGTCCTGACCATCGATAGTGACAAAATCTACTTTTCTCAAGTTGCATTGACATCCCATGCTACTATAGGATAGCCTCATATGATCCTTTACAGTCCTCATCAATGTTGATGTCGTCTGCTAGAGCCAAATTATCCAGGGGAAAATTCAACATTTCATTTGCCAATTACAGACAATCTAGCTTAACCTCCAAAATTCCCATTTTATGATTTAATAGCTTGAAATGGGCTCGTGATTCCAAAAAAATTGTTTCAACATGCTATGAGACCATAACAATAAGAAATTCTAGAGCACACACTATTTTAGCTAAAGAAATATCGAGCTCTTCCTCTCTAATTACATAATCATGCTCCATAAACTTGAAACTGTACACGTCTTGCTGAAAAACTTGGCGAATTATGATTCTAATCCATAAATCTATGCTTCCAAAGCCTCTCCAACATTCTATATATATACCATTGGGATTACTTTCTATAATTTTAAGCTTCTGACTTCACCATTAATGTTTCCTCAAGCCATAAAGACTGAACGACTAAGGAAATCAGAAGCCATAATGGAAAGATTGCAGGATGGAGCAAATTCCAATAAGGGAAAAGTTATCACACATGCAAAATTCATCTTGAATGCATGAACAAGAGCCTCTCACATTCAAAGGAATTTATTAATCACTACTTCTCCTCTCCATCTGTCCTTTATCTGACATAACATGATGAAAACTGCCTAGGTGGCCTCACAAAATTTCCCCTCCATGTCATATATTGGCTTCCACAGTGATGTGGGAATTAATATTGTTTCAAAGCGATTCCTTCCCGAAATATTTAATGAGACCCAAATCCTTATTCCAACTTTAATACCATGGAATGTATGGGGTATAAAAATTCCTAGTCTATTCTTCATGGAATTGCTTTGATATGCAAATCCCCTTCATCAATATTTATCATGCCTTTTTCCAATAAAGTTCCTTGATTGGCCAAAGAATTTGTTACTATGTTAAGGATTATCTTAACATGGAAGAGTTCAATCATTTCAATTTTATCCATTAATACCTTGATTCATTGCAAAAGAAAAGTTGATATCTACTCTTCATGCTCTTTAACCTTATTCATCTGATGGATCACAATCATTGAGTCACGAATACCAACAATTTGCGAATTCCCTTATAGTAAGCCAGTTCCAAGCGTTCTCACAAAGCTATATATTTGGCTTGGTTATCTGTTGAGATTCTTAATCCCCAAGCAAATTTAATCTCCCTTTCTTCATCAAGGTGAAAGATAACCCTCCTACTCCTGCCTCCTCGAGGTTACCTTTCGATGCACAATCAAAGAATAATACATAATGCCCCATATTATTCCTCCAACTATGGAAGTCCTTTGGATCTAGTCTGATGGAATGTGTTTTATGAGCCAAGAATTTGAAACTGAAGCTGCCAACATGATAGAAGGGTTGATATAATTTCATCCAGTCCCTTTCCAATAGAGAAAGGCCTTCAAGCTCTTTCATGTCATAGTTCCTAGCTGATATAGTCTCAAAAAGCATTAGCAACACTTTAGAGGTAGAGGATATTTCATTTGGAATTTATTCCTTGAAAATTTCATGATTATGAGCTATCCATATTTTCCAATAGAGGTACTTCAGAAGGTCCATCCAACTTCTCATAACCACTGAATTCATTTTCCTTTGCAATGGGATTCTATGCTTAAAGTTATCAAAAATTTCTTCCCAACTCTATGGGTTTTTTGGGAGATCTAGAACCTGCACCAAAGCCAATTTCCATACCTCCAAAGCAAAGGGAAATCCACAGAAGAGACAAGGAATATTTTCTTTTGCATTTTGGCAATGTACATAACGAGAGGGACCATGGATGTTTCTTTTCTTTTTTAAATTTTCAGCAGTTAATACTTTCTCATGCACCAACTCCCAACATAAGAGATTTATTTTTGGAATTCCATATTCACCTCCATTTCCAAGTAGCAGGAGAATGAGGCTTCTTTTAAACTAGCAAGTTGTATCCTTCTCTAACTAAATAGATAACAGATTTACTGCTCTTCTAAATTCAACGTTCCAACCATGTGGTTGATACTGGAGCATAACCATTTAGAGCATTGATAAAAAAAATTCCAAGGTTGTTGCAGGTTAGGAGGAATATTGGCACAATGCCATCCATTCCAACGAGAATGGGATCCCACTGAGACATATCAACAAGATTCTGAAGACCCACATCCTCCATCCATTTTTCCAAATCCTTTATCTCTTATTTGTCTTAATAATTTTACAACTAGAATACGATTCTTCCATAGGTGGATACATGCTTCATTCCTTGATTTCCATCCTAAATTATCAATAATAAGAGGAGCCACTTCTCTACACAACTTCCATATCTTCGAGACCTGCTCCTGCTAGATATCTTGCTCTGGCCTTAGTAATTTTTTCTTATGGAAATATTTATGGATAAAGACCCATTTCCACCGTTCATTAGTTTATGAGAAAAGATGTCATACTATTTCCCCCCCCCCCCCAATGCCAAATTCATTAGCTTAGGATCCTTAATTGCTAATCCTCTAAATGTCTTGGGAAATCGAACAATATTCCAGTTCACAAGATGGGATCGATTTTCATTGTGCTTCCCACCCTACCACAAAAACTTCCTCAAGAGACCACTAATTTGGTGAATGATACTCTTCGAAGCTAAAAATCCCGATCCCATATAAATTGGAAGGGAGGACAATAATGAATTTATTAATACCACTTTCCCTGATCCATTTAACCATTGTTCTCCTCGTAAGTGGATTCACTTTCTCAACTTTTGCATCACTTCCACCCACTCTTCTGCACTAGAAGCACCCAGAGAGATAGGTATGCCTAAATATTTAAAGGCCCTCCAGTATGGAATTGTTAGGAATTCAAATATTCTTGAAATCTCAAGGATTGATGATTCTGTGCAATTCTTGTAGATTCACAGCTCATGTAATTTTCTAAAACACAAGACAAGAATCTACTCTATTCTTTATAGCAGAAGCCCATAAATATCGATGAAAACAATAATTGACAAGCGAAAGATAATCAATGGCACATAACACAATAAGTATCTGGGGAAAGCCTCAGCTGAAAACCCCCACTATCTATATTGCATTAAATCAGAAATCCAAGATGATAATACAATGCTTGTTCTCACAAGAACAATCCCAACACTCAGTATGATCAATCTCCCTGCTCACAAGCAAGCTCAAGCCAATCTATAATCTCTTTTGCTGCTCTCCAAGCCCTTGATTCCTTGAGCCCTTGGTTAAAGAATTGGATGAATACAATATGCTCTGCTAAACCTTGAGCTTATCCTGCACATGTATTTCCTATCCTCCACCTGATGACTTCCTTTGGCCAATAGTTAGCCAAATTTCCAAGCCTCCAAGCTTCTAATTCTTTGCAATATTCCTGAGAGAATTAGCCCATATTTAAAGGGAAATTCCTCATCCATAACTATGAAATCCAGAATTAGGTCCTTCTCCAATTGCGTGGATGATATTACAACTCAGTAGATCATACAATTGATAGTACATTGTCCCTGCACTCTAGTCTCAACTGGGTCTTTCTCAAAATCGACATGCATAAGTTTTTGACGAGGGAATCTTTAGTTAACTGGAGTAGCACTAGTGGATGCATTAGTACACCAACTGACTGTTAACACACTATTAGTTCTTCAAATAGTTTGGAACTAATTTAATTGAACTTAACTCAGTAAATTGAGTTATCTAATTACAACTCACAATTAACTTATACTGGACCCCAAAAATATAGGGAGAACATATATATTACTTCATAAAGACTTCCAACTCGAAATTATTAAGCTAATTAAGTTGATTAAACTTAATTAACTATTTACAAGTTGCTATGAGAATATAATTCAATTTTAATTCTCACTTTAATTCAAGGACAAATTAAACTAGAATTTATGGATTCTATTTTTAACATTTCTTATTGTTATTTTCAAGGATCCCTCTCAACAAGAAAGGAATTCAACCCGATCCCAATCCTGAACCTTTGGAATGTTTTGCATGCAACACTTATCTCTAGTGTTGTTGCTACAACAACTCCAAAAAAAAAAAAAAAAAAACATCCAACTTGAATTAGTACGATGCATCTGTCATCAAAGTCTCTGACTGCTATTGCCTTTGTTTACTGAAAACTTTGTGCTCTTATTGTCTCTGCTTTTCTGCACCGTTGTCAAACCTTCTCTGTGCTCTTCAGTATGTAACTACTCTAGCCTCTATCAATCTGATATCTAACTGCATCAATTCCATTGATTCCTCCCGCTACTATGTACTTTGGGTTCTCGTAGCAAGGTATGATCCATGAGATAAAACCTCTCAATGGACCCTGCCCAATTTCAGTCCTCTTGGGATTGTCACTTCGCATTGCCCCACATCACACCTGGAGGTATGGTTGCATGTGCTCCCTCTACCCACTTGTCTCGAAATTCCCCCATACTAGAAGTATTCACATGAGTGGATGCTTCCACTCGGTCTCCTTTCTGCTTCTCCAATTGTGGCTTCTCCACAATTGTTTGAGACTGCTTCTTTTGGGGCTGCATGTTGAGAGGTAATTCACTCTCCCTTTCAACCTCCAAGTCTCTAACCCTTTCCTTTCTCCTCAAGGCTTTTCATGCATCTTGTACCTCAAGTGCATACAGGTTCTTGGCTAGCACACCAGTTTGTTTCATCTGTCCTGTTGTCACAAAATTTTCTGGAAAAAGAGTTGATTTTAAATCAATGATATCTCCCTCATCTGAACTCCGATTTGACCGATTTTTTTTGTTGAATTTGGGTTTTTTTTTGCAAGGAATCCATATATTCAATTTTTTTTTTTTTTTTTTTTTTTTTTTTTTTTTTTTTTTTTTTTTTTTTTTATATTTTTTTTTTATATGAAAATTTTGCACAAAATTTTTCATATCTTATCTACAAACTCGCGGCCCAAAAAACAAATCCTGCTCTGATACCATGTAGAAAATCTTGTAGATTCACAAGCTCATGCAATTTACTAAAGCACAGGACAAGAATCTACTCAACTCTTTGCAAAGGAAGCCCATAAAGATTGATGAAAATAGTAATTGACAAGAGGAAGATAATCAATGGCACATAACACAATAAGTATTCGGGGAAGGCCTCAACTAAAAACCCCCACTATATGCATTGTATTAAATAAAAAATCCAAGATGATAATACAATGCTTGTTCTCACAAGAACAATCCGAGCACTTAGTATGATCAATCCCCCTCGTCACAAGCAAGCTCAAGCCAATCTCTAGCCTCTTCTGCTGCTCTCCAAGCCCCTTATTTCTTGTGCCCTCAATCAAAGAATTGGATGAATACAATATGTTATGCTAAACCTTGCGCTTAACCTGCACAAGTATTTCCTATCCTCCACCTGATGACTTCCTTTGGCCAATACTTAGCCAAGTTTCCAAGCCTCCAAGCTTCTAATTCTTTTCACAATTCCTGAGAGAATTAGCCCATATTTAAAGGGAAAATCCTCATCCATAACTGTGCAATCCAAAATAAGGTCCCTCTCTAATTGCATGCATGATATTTACAACTCAATAAATCATACAACTGATAGTACACTGTCCCTGCACTCTAGTCTCAACTTGGTCTTTCTCATAATCAACATGCATGAGTTTATGATGAGAGAATATTCAGTTAACTGGAGTACACTAGTGGATGCATTAGTGCATCAACTAACTGTTAACTCACTATTAGTTCCTCAAACAATTTGGAACTAATTTAACTGAGCTTAACTCAGTAAATTGAGTTATCTAATTACAACTCACAATTAACTCATACTGGATCCCTAAAATATAGGGAGAACATATACATGACTTTAGAAAGACTTCCAACTCAAAATTCCTAAGCTAATTAAGTTGATTAAACTTAATTAACTATTTACAAGTTGCTATGAGAATATATTTCGATTTTAATTCTCAGTAATTCAAGGACAAATTAAAATGGAATTTCTGGATTCTATTTTTAACATTTCTTGTTGCTATTTTCAACAATTCCAACCATGAACTTGACACTTCTTTTAATTGACCATTCCTCTAGATAAATAAAATTAAGAGTCCAAAATTTTATTAAATCTTACTGCAACTATCTTTGATGCTCCCCCCAACAAAAGAGTATCACCCACAAATTGATAATGATTCACACCTTTTATATTCCATGGTATGCTCAATCCTACCAACTTACTACAAGGTCTAGCTTGCTCCAAATTTTGACTTAAACTTTCTACCATAATAATGTAGAGAAGAGGGGATAAAGGACATCCCTTCCTCAACCTTCTGGAAGATATGAAAAAATATTTTAGCCGACCATTTACCAATGGTGCTATCCAAGGAGAATCAACGCAAGCTTTTATCCATATAATAAAATCACTACTAAATCCCAATTTCTCAAGCATTAAATAAAGGAAAGGGTTCCTTACCCGATCAAAGGAATTTTCCATGTTTAGTTTGACCACCATTCCCGACTCACCTGCTTCCTTACTTGAATGTATCACCTCTTGAACTAATATAATATTATTAAGAATTTGTCTCTGTTGCATGGAGTCGCCTTGATTTTCGAAAATAAATTTTGGAAGCAACTTATTTAGTCTATATGCTATGATTTTGGTGAGGATTTTATACACATAATTACAAAGGGACGTGGGATGAAATCTGGAAAAATTCATGGGGTTTGATTCTTTCAGGATCAATACCAAGAAAGATGAATTTGTGGAGCCACCCAATTTTTCCTTTGCTCGTGTGCTGTTAAACATCCTCAACATATCCTTTTTTATCAAGATCCAAAAATATTTAAAGGAACAGATAGGAAATCCATCTGGGCCAGGGACCTTGTGAGGATCCAAACTCCAAATTGCCTCCAAGGTCTCTGCTTCATCTTTCTCTCTGACGAGGGACACATTAGTAGAGGCTGAAACTATAGTGGGGATGCAATGGAGAAAATTTTGAGTCAAATTGGAGTCAACCTATCGATCTTCCTGATAGAGAGGTTGAAAGTGATGATAAGCTTCCTATTTTATCTCCTTGAACGAAGTAATTTTTGGCTTTCCTTCAGGAATGATTTCCTTGACCTTATTCCATAGGTCTTTTACTTTGGCTCATTTATGGAAGAATGAGTTATTTCGATCACCAACTTGAAGCCATAGAATTAACAATTTTAGATGCCATATCTCTTCCTCTTGTTAGTTGTATGCAAAGATTATTTTTGTTAATTCCCATTCTCTATCAAAGTGCCACGATTCTACTCTAGTTTCTCCAATCAAACTTTGGTGTTGTTCTAACTATTGGACCAATTCATTTCATTTATGTCCAGGAGGCACATACTTATGTTTAAGCCAATTATTCAGAGCTTACTTAACAAATGTTAATTTGGAGTCCCATACAAAGGAAAACAACCTAGTCACCAAAGTTAACCAAGCTTGCCTAATAATATCTGTTACTCCTTCTTCATTTAGCCAAATAGGATTATATCTAAAAGGAATGGGACCCAAAATTTCCACTTGGACAAGAGATAAAGAAATCAAATGATGATATGACTCCCCTTGGGCCACGATTGAGGAGAAACATTCTAACCCTTTCAACAACTAGATAATGTGGATGAGGAACCTATTAAGGCAAGTTTCAATATGGTTATTCCCAGAACTTTTGATTTGACCAAGTAACTTTCTGACTTTTGGTGGGATATCCACCAAGTCTCAATCACTGATGAGATCTTATATCCTCTCATGAAAAGGGTCTCGAACGTGAGATCCCCCTCACTTCTCCTATGATCTTAGAATTGTGTTAAACTCACTCCCCATAATGTAATTGGAATGCCAATATTTGACTTTTATAGAGTTTAAAGAGTCCCAAAATTCTGATTTTTCACCATACAACACAGGCCCATAAACGTTTACTACAGGAATGTGTTCCTTTATATCCTTCCTTTCTAAGATGACAACTAGACAATATTGCAACTTTATACTATCAATTAAATGAAAGTGCAAATCAAACCAATACATACCAAGTCCTCCTTATGCTCCGCTAGAATCTTGAGCTAATCCGACACAACCTTTCGAGAACAAATGAGCTTCCTTATTTACATATTTTTCTTCAAACTTTGTCTCTTGTAATAGGAGTACCCAAGGCTTTTCTTGTTTCACTAAATCTTTAATCGCCTGGGTTTTAATGGGGAGACCCAAACCCCTTATATTCCATGATAAAACTATCATCTATTAGGAGGGGTTTTAGAGGAACCCCCTACTTTTTCTGCAATTTCTGATGCTTTAAGGCCTTTCATTTTTTAGAATGTCTGAAATTATTGGTTGATTTCCCATTTTCTTATTTTGCTTTGCTTCTCTCTCCCATATCACATTTTTTTTGAGGTCATCCTTACGTCTTTTTACTGATTTATATCTCGTGACTACTACCATTGACTACCTAGTTTAGGGTTTGCGCCACATTTATCGTGATGACTCCTAAAGGGTGAGGACCACCTTCTGCATTCCCAAATCTAAGGGTAAGGCTCCCGTTTTTCAGCGAAGTTGCATGGGATAATTAATGTATTGGTTATGATTGAGGGGGATCTACATGATCTTCGTTGTTAGGATCTTACTCATCCTCATCCTCATTTAATTCCCTTTCCAAATGCTTGTTAGGGTTTGGCTCTAGATTTTGTGAACCATTATTATGATCAAAGTTTGGATTCCCCTGATAATTTTCTAGATGATCTTGTCGAGCATTGAACATGTTTGATGATGTCTAGACCCCATTTTTATCCTATGCAGGTCGTTGCCTATTCCCATTAGATCTTCCTTTATTGCCTCCTCTTTTTTGCACTTGCCATTATTCTCCTTCTTCCGTTGGGGGATTTGGCCCTTTTCTAGTAGGAGCCTTTTTAGAATCTCTTGAAAAGTTACTGTACTCATGACAATAATGAAACTTAAATGGGATTTGCTCATAATATAAAATTTGACACTGAGTCCATCCTCTCAGGGTAAGATTAATTTCCGAAGGCAACCCCTTTTTAAGATCTACTTCCACACTAATATTTGCATAAGCAAACTGAGAGCCCTTTGGCTCAACTCTACTCAGATATCACCCTACCCCATTTCCTATAGCTCTTAGATAGTCATCACTCCAGTAGGAAAGAGAGAGACAGGGAAGTTTTACCCAAATAAGAATAGTTATTGGGATATCTTCATCTAGGTTAAAGTCCAATGACCACTGATTTAGATACATACCCCTTGATCCAAAGAGATAGAGGCAATTTATGAATATTACACCCCTATCTTCCTTTATTTCAAATAGAAAAGAAAAGAATCCATTACCACATGCATAAAATTTGATATTTCCCTTCATCTTCGATCTCTAGCTTTTCTCTATCCAAGTTTCCATTTAGCATGGAGATGGCCACATCCCCGTAAATTTTCCGACAAGGGCACACTTTGAAAAAATTAGCATTGTTCTAATCACCCCGGTAGGTAGGGCTACTGAGGGAATTGATCCAAACATTTTTACAAATCTAGACTGTGATTCCTTACTTCTAGGGTGATTCAAAAGGGTTGCCACCAGTGCTTGGAATATGCGAATTCGTTAGTAGGAGGAGAAGGAGAGGGAGAAACCCCCTTCGGGGACACCATCATAGGATGAGATCATAAGGAGTAGGATGGGGTTTTTACAGATTGATCATGCTCCTAGGCTCATTTGATTATTAATTATAAATATAATTATTAATTTTATGGGTTTATTTTATTTTATTTTTTATGTTTTATTTGGGCCAAGTCAAAATGTTAAATAGGACATTATGACATCTCTACCATAATGGGTTGGAGAGTGTCTCTCCATGCAAAACTTCTTATCAATTTTTATGTGAGAAAAGTAAAACAAATAAGTTTATTTATTTTATTTATTTTCATTGAGTCAAAACATTAAATAGGACATTATGACATCTCTATTACACTAGGGCTCGAGAGCGTCTTTGGACACAATACTAATTTAAGCTATGTCCATGGTAAGCCCACTAGGTATTAGACCCCAAGTGGGAAGGATAATAACAACTCCTCTCTACCACGTGACCTATGCTAACTTAGACAACTTTTTTTCTTGTTGACTTGACCAATGAGAGATTTGAACCTTGAATCTCACTGTTTAGATACAATTTTATAACATGACAATTGCCAAATAAACTACCCCACATATATATATATATATATATATATTTCTCAATTTCCATATAAATTTTTTCCAAGGAAAAAAACGAACTTTTTTATAAGGAATAAAAAAGTTACAAGCACATGAATTAACATTCCAGCTTTCACTGAGCGCTTTGAGGCCGTCTTCAGTCCTCAAGGAGAGAGAAATTCATCCCCTTGTATCGTCAAGTCCAACCAGAAAGAAAATAAGCACTTTCACGCTTACTTCCAGCACTGTAACGTTGCCTTCTCAAGGCAAACTCTGTCAAAAACAGTTTGATGAAACCATATCAAAAAATTTAAACATGGGCCTCCTTTTTTAACAGGAAAACGACCCACGGATCTATTTTAAAGATTGTTTCAATAATGTCTATCCAAAAAAAAAACACGGGATAGAGCCCATCCGAGTTTTGCTTTAACATAAAGCAGAGAAAACAGACGGTGCTATAACAAGAAACGACACAAAAAGACCAGCGTCCTGAAAACAGCAGAGCATTTTAAGATAGAGGAATAGAGTGCGGAGGGAGATCCGACACACGGATCTGTTCTTGCATTTGTCCAGTGATCATCCACGAATCCACAGCGAGCTGCACACCTTCTTTAGAAAACCTGTCTGCCTCTTCATTTCTGTCCCTCTATATATGTTCAATGGAAAAGAAGTTAAAATGGAGCTTTAAACTTTGAATTTCATCCAGAAGCAGTCTCAGCATATAATTTTGACACCTATATTTTCCAATGACCCAGTTTATTACATTCAAAGAGTCCCCAAAGATCTGAACCGAGAAGATGTTTTTGCTTATTAGCCAACATAAGAGAAGTTTTAGGGTGGATAGTTCAGCAAAATTGTTTGTGCCGGGTCCTAAACCCACAACAGCTTTTAGGGAGTGAGAAGGGCTGATATGGAAGACAATCCCTGTTGGTGAGGTAAATCCCCTCTACGGATAGAGGCGATCCCTACTAGCCCAACAGGGGTCTAGCAACAATCGAACAATGCTGCACCGCAGGTTCCTAGTTGTAATTAACAAGTGGGTAAGAGCAACCTACTTGGATTCCAACGCTATGTTTGTCGAAGAGATAATCCTCTCGCTCCTTTGCTCCAGCCGATCACAATTCTCCGCTATCCTCGCGAACGAACACCTGCACAAGCAAAGAGAGGGCAAACAAGAGCATAAAATCTACTAATAACAACTATGTATCAGTCAGGAAGGATACAATTTGCATTAATCGTTCATAGGACAAATGGAAATGGAACCATAAGAGCAATCATCTATCTTTATTAATCAGAAAATAGAGTAAGGTACAACCGAAGTCCTGACGCTGAGTCCTTCTCTAGAGGGTCCAGCCAGCATGTCTTCCAAGCATTCACCTTTGAAGCAAATCTCCCAAGTCAAAGAGGTCTCTCTCTCACATACAAGGCAACAAGCTCATAACCTTCCTCAAGCTCAAAAGCAATCCTCACACAACACACCAAATGCCTACAAAGAGCAGCACTAATGCACTAAGAATTCCTCAATCAAAGTCTATATGTTCCAAACTAGCTGCTCATGGGCAATGGAGGAGGCTTATAAAGGAGAAGGAGTCTCCATGAATAGGTAAAGGATGAGCTTTCCCCCAAGATAAGTGGATGGTCAGTCGAACAGACATGCCAGAGAAAGGATGGCGACCTCAACAATGCTAACAACCAAGTCTGGAGGGATCTGGAAGGTTGGTTGTTAGAACAAATTCGCCCAAACAGGATCAGCGCGGGTGAAACACTGGGCTGGCGCGCTGACATCGCAGATCAACTATAGGGGAGGTCTGGTCAGCGCTCAACAGGGCAAACGGAGGGTGCGTTGTCCGTAAAATGGGACCAGCACGGAAAACACGTGTGCTTCTGCGCTGGCAGCGCATCAGTAACACTAACCTCCGCCTGTCAGCGCGGTTATTTAATTAACAGATGCGATGATTCATTTAACTTAGGCAAAGAGGGTTTTTTAGCCATTTTAAGGAGCATGAGCATAGGTGAATGTGGTTTCACAACACAGTAGGGAGACTAGCATGATGGCAGTGAAATTTTACTGTGTAACAGGGTGGAAACCCCAAATTTTGAGCGCCGCATGGAAACCCCAAATTTTGGGCGCCGAGTGGAATCCCGAAATTTTGGGCGCCGGGGCGGCGCATGGAAACCCCAAATTTTGGGTGCCGCATAGAAACCCAAATTTTGGGCGCTAGGTGAAAACCCCAAATTTTGGGCACCGGGTGGAAACCCCAAATTTTGGGCGTCGGGTGGAAACCCCAAATTTTGGGCGCCGCATGGAAACGCCAAATTTTGGGCGCTAGTGAAAACCCCAAATTTTGGGTGCCGCATGGAAACCCCAAATTTTGGGCGCCGCATGGAAACCCCAAATTTTCGGCGCCGGGTAAAAACCCCAAATATTGGGCGTTGCATGGAAACCCCAAATTTTGGGCGCCGCATGGAAACCCCAAATTTTGGTCGCCGGGTGGAAACCCCAAATTTTGGTCGCGGGAAGGAAACCCCAAATTTTGGTCGCGGCATGGAAACCCCAAATTTTGGTCGCGGCATGGAAACCGCAAATTTTGGCGC
>APFE030809920.1:0-11412 GCA_000404065.3 Pinus taeda
TAACAATAGAGGGATTCTATGGGGCATAGT
This sequence comes from Pinus taeda, assembly GCA_000404065.3. NCBI lineage: Eukaryota > Viridiplantae > Streptophyta > Pinopsida > Pinales > Pinaceae > Pinus > Pinus taeda. The sequence continues at coordinate 31 of APFE030809920.1, forward strand.
AATAACAATATGGGGACAATAGGGGCACAACAATATTAATAAGGGGTACAACTACAATAGTAATGGGGTAATCACTAGTATTATAGGGACCCAACAGTTTAGGGTTTTAAAATTATAAAATTCTTAGGGTTTAGGGTTTAGGTTTTATGGCTTATTTTTGAGGATTATAACACATTACTAAATTTTTTTAATAAACACTTTAAAAAAGGTTACAAACACCTTTTAAAATGTTATAAAATGCTTAGACTTTAGGGTTTAGGAATTAGGATTTAAGGTTTATGGTTTATAACACTTTAGTAAATGATTTTAATGAAGACTTAAAAAAGTTACAATTTTTTTTTTAAAGTGTTATAAAATGCTTAGGGTTTAAGGTTTATAATGCTTTAGTAAATAGTTTTAATAAACACTCAATAGAAGTTACAAAATGCTTGTTAAAATGTTATCAAATACTTAGGGTTTAGTGTTTAAAATGTTATAAAATGCTTATAGTTTAGGGTTTATAACACTTTAGTAAATTCTTTTAATAAACCCTTCAAAAAAGTTACAAACTTCTTTTAGAAATGTTATAAAATGCTTAGGGTTTAGGGTATAGGGTTTATAATGCTTTAAAATGCTTATGGTTTACGAGTTAGGTTTTCGGTTCTATGGTTTAGGGGTTATAATGGTTTGGTAAATGGTTTTAATAAACAGTTAAAAAGGTTACAAAACACTTTTAAAAAGTTATAAAATGCTTAGGTTTTAGGGTTGAGGGTTTAAGGTTTACAACACTTTAGTAAATGCTTTTAATAAACATTAAAATAGTGACAAAACACTTGTTAAAAGGTTATAAAATGCTAAGGGTTTATGGTTTAGGGTTTACAGTTTAGTGTTTAGGGTTTATGATTTAAGGTTTCAAATGTTATAAAATGTTGAGGGTTTAGGGTTTATGGTTTACCATTTACAACACCTTAGTAAATTCTTTTAATGAACACTTAAAAGAAGTGACAAAACACTTGTTAAAATGTTATAAAATTCTTACGATTTTAGGTTTAGGTTTTAGGGTTTATGGTTTATAACACTTTAGTAAATGCTATTAGGGTTTAGGTTTTATGATTTATAACACTTAAGTAAATGATTTTAAGGTTTTTGTTTTAGTTTTTAGTTCTTAGGGTTTAGTTTTTAGGGTTTATAACACTTGAATAAATGCTTTTAATAAAAAATTAAAGGAAAGTTCTAAAATACTCGTTAAAATGATATAAAATGCTTAGGGTTCAGTGTTTAGGTTTTAGGGCTTAAAATGTTATAAAATTTTAGGGTTTAGGGTTTAGAGTTATAATGATATAGTAACTACTTTTAATAAACACTTAAAGGTAGTTATAAAACGCTCGTTAAAATATTATAAAATGTTAACTATTTAGAGTTTAACAATCAAAATGTTATAAAATGCTTTGGTTTTAGGGTTTAGGGTTTAGGTGTTAGGGTTTATAACACTCTAGTAAATGTTTTTAATAAACAATTAAAAAAAGTTACAGAAACCTTATTAAAATTTCATCAAATGCCGAGGCTTTAGGGTTTAGGGTTTAGGGTTTATAGCAACTTAGTAAATTCTTTCAATAAACAATTAAAAAAAAGTTACAAAATGTTTTTTAAAATGTTGTAAAATTCTTAGGTTTTATGGTTTAGAGATTAGGGTTTAGGGTTTAGAACACTGTAGTAAATTATTTTAATGGACACTAGAAAAAAGGTTACAAAATACTTGTTAAAATGTTATAAAATTCATACGGTTTAGGTTTTATGTCTTATGGTTTTAAATTTTTTTAAATGCTTAGGGTTTGGGGTTTGGAGTCTAGTTGTTTAAGGTTTAGGGTTTGTAACACTTTAGTAAATATTTCTAGGGTTTATAACAACTTAGTAAATGATTTCAATAAGCACTTTAAAAAATGTTACAAAATGATTTTTAGAATGTCATAAAATTATTTGGGTTTAGGGTTTATAACACTTTATTAAATGCTTTTAATAAACACTTTAAAAGAAGCTACAAAATGCTTGCCAAAACTTTATAAAATTATTAGGGTTTAGGGTTTGGGATTTATGATTTATAACACTTTACTAAATGTTTTTAATAAAAACTAAATTTGTTTTACGAAAGGCTTTTTAAAATGTTATAAAATGCTTGGAGTTTAGCGCTTATGTTTTGAAATGTTATAAAATGCTTAGGGTTTAGGGTTTAGGGTTTAAAATGTTATAAAATGGTTAGGGTTTATGGGTTAGGGTTTATGGTTTAGGGTTTAAGGGTTATAAGACATTCGTAAATGCTTTTAATAAATGCTTATAAAAAGGTTACAAACCACTTAAAAAATATTATAAAATGGTTAGTTTCTAGGGTTCATGGTTTATCTTTTATATTACTTTAGTGAATTCTTTTAATAAACACTTAAATAAAATTACAAAATGCTTTTTAAAAAGTTATAAAATGCTTATCGTTTAGGGTTTACGGTTTAACATTTAAAATGTTATAAATTGCTTAGGGTTTAGGTTTTAGTCTTTAGAGTTTGGGTTTTATAACACTTTATTAAATTGTTTTAATAAACACTTAAAACAAAGTTACATAACCATTTTTAAAATGTTATAAATTTTTTTGAGTTTAGGGTTTAGGGTTTAGGGTTTATAACACTTTAGTACATTGTATAAATCAACACATAAAAAAAGTTACAAAATACCTTTTAAAATGTTATAAAATTCTTAGGGTGTAGGGTTTATAACACTCTATTATGTTTAGGGTTTAGGGTTTATAATTCTTTACTAAATGCTTCTAATAAATACTTAAAGAAAAGTTACAAAACACCTGTTAAAATGTCATAAAATGCTTAGGGTTTAGGGTTTAGGCTTTAGGTTTTATAATATTTATTAAATGTTTTTAATGAAGTCTTTAGGAACAAATGACCCAGGGCGCTCTGCAACTCTCTGCCCATGTCCAGACCTGCGCATCTGACCACAGACGCCGCACCCATCAAAGTCGTTAGTAGCAGCAGCCGCGACAACGCCTGACTGCGCATTACATCATGCCCTCCCAATGGGGAGGGGCAGGTAACCAACCCTCCCCTCCTCTTACCAATCCTTTCAGAGATGACGGTGCACCAGTAACAACCAAGGCCTCTCAGAATCTGAACATTGAGCCAGGACAAAGCTCTGAACAGCCAGTCGTTCCAGAACTGAATGCATGCAATGATGAAGAAATGCCAGAAAGTCCAAAGGCGTCATCACCACGGACAAAAATGGCTACATGCATCCCCAAAGCACCGGAAAGAATCAGAGTGGAGCTTCCAAGCCACAGAATCAATGGCGAAATACAGTACATGAAGGACCACGCGCTCATTGGGAAATTTCTAGGCTTCTGGCCAACGGAAAAAGCCTTGCATGGCTGGGTGGACTCCAAGTGGAAGCCAAAAGGACATGTCTCCCTGCTTCTGGGTCCTAAAGGCTTCTTCACAGCAATATTCACCTGCATAGAGGACAAAACAAGAGTATTTGAGGGCGGCCCCTATTTCTTCAACTCAGTGGGTCTCTTCTTACAGGATTGGAAACCCCGATTCAACCCAGATACCGAAGACCTCAGCCATGTACCGGTCGGGATTCGCATGTATTCCTTGCCCACGGAGTATTGGAGAGAAGAAACTCTACAGGACATCGGCAACTGCATTGGAACCTTCATCAAGGTGGCAGAGGAAACCAAAAATCGAAGGTTCACCTCCTATGCAAGGATCTGTGTCCAGATGCAACTCAAGAAGACCTTCGCAGAAAAGGTAAGCCTCTATCATGATGATTATGAATGGGATCAACCTCTTGATTATGAACATATCCCATTTCACTGCCGCAAATGCCATGTACATGGACATCTGTTCAGAGAATGCCCTCTGAATGTCCAGATCCAATCCTCCACCAATGAGATCTCCAAAGACTCAGAGGGGTTTGTCAAAGTACCACACTGCCGTAGACATGCTAAGAAACCGAATGCAGCCCCCTCAACGTCCAACGGGCAAAAAGATGTCCTCCCTAGCCATAAGAATCTGGACTCCTCGAACAGATACCAGATTCTCACCCCGCAAGATCCCTCTGACCTTCCACCTCAAAAAGACTCTCAAGCCTCTCAGACACCTCCTTCTGCTGAGCCTCTCCTTAAAAATACTCTGTGCCCCTCCGCTTCGGAGATAATCGGTGCTCCTCTTAAATCTAAGTTAAAAATGCGAGTGATAGCTACAGATTTACAGCCCTCCGATATGGATCTAGATGCTGCTCTAGCTCTCAGCCTGCATGAGGAGATCCTAGACGATCATCTGAGTACTCCCATCAGCATGGAAGAAGACATAGAGAATGTAAGCTTGGATGGGCTAGACATTCACAAATTGGAAGATGCTTGTAAGCAAAAAGCATATACTACCATCCCCCCTGGGGAAATAGAAAGACTGGAAAGGGTACTGAACAAAGCTCAACATAAGAAATGCCTAGGAATACAAGCAGGCAGTCCATGGGATGGAAAAAAAATCCTAAAAGAGATGAAGAAAAGAGGGCGCAAAACCGATCTACAGAGAACAGTCATATTAGGAGAACAACTAATGGAATCTGGAAGATTCCCGAAATTAACAAAGTTCTACAAGGCCCTCCCGCATAGTTCCTCATGAAGCTTATCTCTTGGAATATGAGAGGGCTCAACAGTTCCTCAAAGCACAGAATGCTAAAATACATGATACAGACAGAAAAACCAACAGTAGTCTTTCTCCAAGAAACTAAGAGCACCTCCACGGCACTGGAGCAGCTCCTCAATAAAGCTTGGAGTGGAAGTCAATCTGTTTCTACAGACGCATTAGGCGCATCAGGAGGCTTAGCCATAGTTTGGAATCCGCAGATTCTGATATTGCAAGACTTCCATGCGACCCGCTATTTCATCCAGGCCACGTTTCATCTCATTGGCACGGATATCCATGGGCATCTAACCAATGCCTATTTTCCCCAGGATCAACAACTCAAATTAAAAGCACTGGAATCGTTATCAAGCTTAAATTCATCCAGGCGCTTCCCCCTATGGATTAGTGGAGGCGACTTCAACATGCTCACTCACCTAGAGGAAAGAAAAGGAGGACGGATGAAGCTAGAAGAAGACAGCACCAGATTCAGGGAATTCATTAGTAGTAACCATCTTATCGATGTCAAAACCTCTAATGGTATTTATACTTGGACGAACAAGCGTAGAGGTGTTCACAACATCGCCTCACGTCTTGATCGATTTCTACTCTCAGACAATGCCATACATCTGGGAGGGGACTTTCATGCCTCCATTCTGCCTCAAGGAGGATCGGATCACTGGCCCATTATGCTACAATGGACCCGTCCTGGAAATCAAAGCAACAGACCTTTTCGCTATGAAGCCTTCTGGACCAGCCACCCAAACTTCAAGGAAGTAGTCCAGACCGCTTGGAAAACCTTCACTCCTCCAGATGGTGCCAAAATGTACAAGTTCCAACAGAAACTAAGACATCTAAAGCAAGTGTTGAAGGCCTGGAACAAGAACCATTTTGGTAACATCACGGAATCCAGGAAACAACTAGAGCAGGAATTCAGTATTCTTCAGCAAACTATCATCACAGCAGGCAGAACGGAGGAACTTGCCAATAAAGAACAAACCCTTTGGACAGCCTTAGAAGCAGGAAGATCGCAAGAAGAAATCCTCTGGCGCCAAAAGTCCAGAATAAAATGGCTCAAGGACGGGGAAAAAAACACCAAATTCTTCCATAGAACCACGATCCAGCGAAGAATGAGCAATAATATAGTCTTCCTCAATAACAATGAGGGGGAGAAACTAGAGAGGCATGAAGACATGGAAAAGGAGCTCAGAGATTACCTTCAGGACATGCTCACTGAGCAAACCAGAAGCAGAAAAGCTGCTATCCAAGAGGTCACAAGGCACATTCCAAAGCTCATCACAGCCGACCACAACAGAAACCTTCTTCAACCGGTCTCCATGCAAGAGGTGGAGGATGCAATGGCGCAACTTAAAGATGGTAAGGCTCCTGGTCCAGATGGCTTTACCTCTAACTTTTTTCATGAATTTTGGGATCTTATCAGAAACGAAGTCTAGGATTTAGTAGAGGAATCCCGCTCGATGCACTGGCTCCTCCCGTCCTTGAACTCCACCTTTATTGCTCTTGTACCCAAAGGAGAGGAAGCCAACACACCGGACAAATTTAGGCCCATCGCCCTATGCAATGTCATCTACAAGATCATCTCCAAAGTTATTGCCAATAGACTCAAACCCCTGCTACCTCTTCTCATTCTTCCAGAGCAAACAGGGTATGTAGAAGGTCGCCAAATTTTAGACGGCATCATCCTTTCAAATGAGATTATCCACTCCTTAAAGATTCTCAAAAAGCCGGGTATGTTAATGAAGCTTGATCTATCAAAAGCTTTTGATAAGCTAAGCTGGGAATATATTCAGCACATGCTTCTTGCCTTTGGTTTCTGCCCCACCTGGACTCGCTGGATAATGAACCTCATATCTTCTTCGAGCTTCTCCATCCTGCTCAATGGCTCTCCTTCACGGCCCTTCCGATCATCTCGCGGCATAAGGCAAGGGGATCCCCTCTCCCCTTTCATCTTCATCCTTATGGTGGAAGGCCTCAGTCGTCTACTGCATCATGCTATTACCTCAAAGACCATCAAAGGCATTGCATTACATGGCCTCCCACCATCTTCGCACCAGCAGTTTGTTGATGACACAATGCTTTTTGGTCATCCCTCCTCTGCTGAAGCTAACTCCTTTAAGACCCTGCTTGATCTGTTCTCTGAAGCCTCAGGAACTTCCATAAATGCTTCTAAATCTCAGCTTTTCTTTTTTAATACCCCTGTCTCCACTCAGAGAAATATTGCCAGAATCCTAGGTTTTTCCATTGCCTCGCTTCCCTCCAAATATCTGGGCACACCTCTTATGCTCTCAGCTCTTAAACATGCATCGTGGAGAGCACTTTTGGATAAACTCGAAGCTCGTCTCTCCTCTTGGACGTATAGGTCTCTCAACATTGCTAGCCGTCTCACCCTGATCAAATCTGTGCTACAAACTATGCCGCTCTATCTCTTCTCTATCCTTGCAGCCCCGAAATGGGTCCTCAAAGGCATACGTAATCTGCAGCGGAACTTTCTCTGGGGCTCGTCGGGTCTAAATAGGAAATGGGCCTTAATCAAATGGTCAGAGGTATGCCAGCAAAAGACCGTTGGAGGATTAGGCCTAAGGGACCCACTGCACAGCAACAATACCCTGGGCGCAAAGGTTTGGTGGAACTAGCTGTTAAAACCACGGGTTCCATGGGCGAAGCTCTGGCAGGCCAAATATGCGTCTGGCAGTGGATGGAAGGATTTGATAAGATTCAATCCAAGCAGCACAGGCTCAATGATCTAGAATGCAGCAAAACTTCATAGCACATTCATTCAGGATCACAGTTTTTGGGAAGTAAGGTCAGGAGATTCAGCGCATTTTTGGGAGGACTCTTGGCATAAGATCCCAACGCTAGCCTCCATATTTCATAAACCGCTTTGGCAAACTCATATGCAACGCAATAACCTGACAGGCATAGCACAATTCTGGCAGCAGAGTGAAGGTACAGACCATCAACAATGGAGACCAGCTAGAACCTGGCAGGAGGATTGGAAAGGAGAAGATTTTGAAGACATCGAACAAGAACTACAACACAGAAAGATCAAAAAGTCAAATAAGCAGGACAGACTAAGGTGGGGTCACACAATGAGAGGAACTTTCACAACAAAGGAAGCATACAATCTGAGACATGCCCAAAACTCCGCCGACAAAGATCAGTTATGGTGTAACATCTGGCAAGCTACCATTTGGCCCAAAATCTCCATCTTTTTATGGCTTCTAAGCAAGAAAAGAATCCTCACATGGGACAATCTGCTACGAAGAGGTTTCATTGGCCCATCCCAATGCCCAAATTGCTCTCAGCACGCAGAGTCCATCCTACATCTAATGGAAACATGCCCCCTAGCGACTCAACTTTGGAATCTAATTGATAAGTGCACTCAAAGATTTGGAAATCGTCAAGGGAATATAGCAAATCTTCTGCGGAATTGGCCCAAGACGCCTTATCAAATCCCTCTGCTGAATGCACTCTGGACTCTTATCCCAGGCTTTCTCTATTGGACCCTCTGGAAGGAGAGGAATAACAGAGTTTTCAATGACAAAAAGTGCCCTCTTGAGATTCTGTGGACTCTTCTAAAGCATAACCTTCAAGAGACTTTAGCACTCAGATCTTGGCGAGAAACGGACTGGCCTTCGTCACCCCATGAGATAATCATTTGGAAGTCCTGGGGAATTAATCTCTCTTACACGCACCATCCGCCCACTCGAATGATAAACAAGACGGTCTCCCCTTCTCATTGGTCACCCCCAGCTCGAGCCTCTTTCAAGCTAAATTTTGATGGTGCAGCTAAGGGGAATCCAGGACCTGCTGGTGATGGTGGAGTCATACGCAATGACGAAGGGCTCATTCACCATGTCTTCTTCGGATCGATTGGAAATGATACCAATAACGTTGCTGAATTGGAAGGGCTATGGAAAGGGTTATGTATAGCAGACTGGCAGGGCTTCTATCCGCTGACAGCAGAAGGCAACTCCCAGATCCTAATCAACGCAGCTATCCGGCTTCAAGCAGGTACTCCTGCAACCAAAGTTGCCTCTAGCTGGAGATTGCTCAGCAGACTAGAATCCCTGGAAGCGTGGCTCAAAAGACCCAATAGCATCACTTTCCAACATGTTAAAAGATCCGCCAATAAGGTTGTTGATCTGTTAGCCAATCAGGGAGTCGATCTGAATAGTCACCCCTACTCAGGTATGCTCAATGAAACATCAGATATTCAACTACAACAAGTTTGCCTATCACTGGCAACTCAGGATCTTCAACCCCCGGCTGCGGGTGAATGACCATGGTATTAATGAGCCGGCGGCGTCATTCAATGAAAAGTGGCCGCCAGCTCTTGACAGATGGGCCGAAGACTCGCGAAGGAGTCCGGCCATAGTTAATGCAGGCAGGCTCTCGCAAGTGGGCAGGGGTATTAGACCGCCGAGAGGCGGCACTTCGATGCCGAGAGGAAGGCATTCGAGAGGTTCAGGTGAGCTCAGCTCTGGTTATCTGGCTGAGCGGGGTATTCTCTGGTTGAGCGGGGTGTTCTCTGGTTTAGGAGAGCGAAGCTCTGGTTATCTGGCTGAACGGGGTGTCCTCTGGTCGAGCGGGGTGTTATCTAGTTATCTGGTTGAGTGGAGTGTTCTCTGGTCGAGCGGGGTGTTCTCTGGTTATCTGGTTATCTGGCTGAGGAATTCCCTGATTTCAAGAGTGAACAGTGAGGGGAACTGTCTGCGAAAGCTGGTGAGACGCGACAGTAGCTCTGGTGAGTGCAGCTCTAGTTGTCTGGTAAGCGTAGCCCTGGTTGTTTGGTTGTCCGGTTGTCTGGTTTGGTTAGGGAGGGGGGTATTCAATTCTTGGATGTTTGCTCAGTGTGGGAGAAAGATTGTCCATCAACCTTGGCCCTCAGCTCTTGAGGCCTTGGTTCGAGGGGCATTTCTGGGACGTCCTGTTTTTTCTGGGTACAGGTCGGGTAATTTAGCTAGGGCACTCTCTCCGGGGGTGGTTCTGTATCAGGCCTGGCCTCTGTCCTGGTGTGGTTCTGTATCAGGCCTAGCCTCTATCAGTGGTAGCGTCGTATCATGCCACGAGAACGGCTACGTGGAGCCTATCGGCGTGGTGGCTCAAGAGGTAGAGGCCGAGCAAGAGCCTCGTCTCCACACTCCTCTGCGTCCTCAGAGGAAATTCTCTCTCCACATGCTCGCACAGGGAGAGGGCGAGGCAGAGGATGGGGCAGGTCGGCAGTATGTCCCTTTGGAGGGCATCCATCAGCCCGTTTCATGTTCCCCTGCATCCTGGACAATGTTGTATATTTCGTCACAGTGCGCATTGAAAAATCCGAGCACCAAGACCGACCTGGAGCCCCAGCTGATCCAAGGCCACCATCGCCTGTTCCTGGTCAGTAATTACAGTCTCAGGAAGCCGTGGGTGAGGTGGCAAGAAACCAAGCTGGACCAAGCGAGCCTGAGAGGAACATTGCACCCTACACCGACACGAGTGCCTCAGACTCCTACGGCTGCCCGGTGGTGGAGGAGCCACACGGCACTTTCACCCCCCCGATGGTGGAGGAGCCTCCATATCCTCGCACCTAGGCGCGCGGTCTGGGCTTCTATGGTGGTATGGCTTTGTTCTATTCATTTTTGCAAATATGCAAAGCGGCACGTGTCGTTTTTGGTAGTCAGTCCAAGTCTATGTTCATTTCTGCAAAGTCTGTGTCAATCATGGTTTATGTATCTGAGTCTGTAATGTCGATTCTGCCTTATCAGTTCAGTGTCTGTAAGCACCTGCTCAGTTTTTGTATGGGTCTGCAACCTCCTCCCTCGTGTTGCAGGGAGTGGCAGGTTCAGTTTTTGGAGTCTTCAGTATAGTTATGGTTCTAGTTGGGGAAAAGAGGACGGTCTCACAGTCTTCCCTCTCAGGCTCAGTTTCAGATTCGAATTGTCATCCTGTCCATGTAGCCAATTTTGGCGGAAAATGTAACTCTCTGTAACTTTTTGTATTATAATAGAATAGTTCGATTTACGCAAAAAAAATGAAGTCTTTAAAAAAGTTGCAAACACTTATTAAAATCTTATAAAATTCTTAAGGTTTATTATTTAGGGTTTAGGGTTTAAAATGTTATAAAATTCTTGGGTTTTAAGGTTTAGGGTTTATAATACTTTATTAAATGCTTTTCATAAACAATGAAAAATGATTTGTGAAACACTTTTTAAAATGTTATAAAGTGCCTAAGGTTTAGTGTTTACGATGTAAAAATGTTATAATTTTTTTACTGTTTAGAGTATATGTTTTAGGGTTTAGTTTTTATAACACTTTAGTGAATTATTTTAATAAGCACTTAAAAAAACATACAATTTTTTTTTAAATGTTATAAAATGCTTATGATTTAGGGTTTAGGGTTTATTCTTTAGCGTTTATTGTTTATAACACTTTAGTAGATTATTTTATTAAACACTTAAAAATAGGTGACAAAAAACTTCTTAAAATGTTGTAAAATGCTTAGGGTTTAAGATTTAGGATTTATAATGTTATAAAATGCCTAGGGCTTAAGATTTAGGATTTATAATGTTATAAAATTCTTAGGGTTTACAGGTTAGGGTTTAGGGTTTAGGTGTTACACGAGACAATCCCTATTGCAGACAAGAGTGATCTCCCTAGGTCGTAGATGGAAACTAGAAACAATCATGACAAATGAGCTGACTCTTTCCCAAAGTTGAACTTG
>APFE030809921.1:0-25423 GCA_000404065.3 Pinus taeda
TTACAATCATAGTTTCAACCATGCTAGACTTTGTAATTTATAAAAATATATTTTCATTTTTCTAAGTCGTTTTGCATGCAATTTCATATATAAAAGTTTGATATAAGTTCACCAATACATAACCTATAATAAATATTATTCTATAAAAATAAACATTATGTTGATAACCATCAAAAAATCATAAACATCTTCTAAGATACACATTCGAAATTACTACCATCATCTAATTATATATGCCTCTAACACATATAAATGTCATTAGCTAGCATACAAATCTAATAATCTAACATCATCATTGTGATCACATCTAACAAAATACAAACATTGTAATCTAACATCATCACCACAAACATCCTCAAATTAATATAAATATCATGTTAGCTAACTGTTATCATGCACATACACATCTATCTGCAAGCACATTAAATGAACATATCTAACGTGACCTAACAATATACACATAAACACCATAATATAAATTAAGTACATCAACATGAACAAAAAAATGCAATATATATATATATTATATATTATATATATTATATATATATACAAACATTCAAATAGCTACATCAAGTCAAATCAGTGCAATCAAATATCTAATAAAATAGACATAGTGCCAGCCTGGTCTGCAGTAGAAGATGATGGATGGTCAACTACTATGTTATACGGAATCTACGACTGCAAAATCTTTAGTGATGATACATGTATGATATGTTGGGGATTTTGTGGAAAGAACATGTAGACCTTGCTAGGATGATGATGTTGTTGTCATGGATGATTCCTACGGTGCTTACATGAGCTACATGTACATGATATGATGCAAATGATTTTATGGTTATTGATACTATGGTTTTATGGTTATTGATGGATGGTCAACATTTGATAAGAATCAACCATTATTAGCAACTCATGCATCATCATTCAAGAACTTCAGAAACATAAGAAACATCGCCATTGATAAGCATCATTATGTACCAAGGATTTCCAAAGCAAACATAATGCCAACAATGCATTGTTAGAAGCATAGAAAATTCTCCCCCTGAACTGGTGCAAGTCTTCACTATCAGATCTGATCATATCATCTCATATACCAATAAGGAAATTAAAGTATCTTCATCAATTGGTTATCCATCAAGGCATCAACAACTTATAAAAGCCAAAACCACTTCTAAATAGCATCAACAGATTGTAACCATTGATCATTAGAATAAGAAAGCCAAATAATAATTGTTTGAAGCATATTAGAGCTTTTTCTTGTGTCTGTCCCACTGTTTCTTCATCATAGAAAAACATATGTGACTAATCATATTAGAACTCACGTATATACGCGACTTGTCTTCATAGGATCTGTGTACAAAAAGTAAAGTACTAAAACTACACAACTTCAGCTCCCCCTGAGCCTGTACTATATGTACCTGTTCACCATTACTACACCAGATCAATTGTAAGTAATATAAGAAACATGAATAAAAAAACCATGGGAGTCATCATCAAGACAACATATGTATTACTCCCGCTGAGATTATACATCGCTGATCTTGAAGACCTGATAATAAGCATCTGCTTTTATGATTTCATATCCCTCACATCACTTCTGCAATCAATGCGAGAAGTAAGCTTCAAGAATGAATGGAGTGCAATAGGGACAATCTTCCCTACAATTCTCACTGAGGTTCCTTGTTCCTCGAGATCTGCTTTCAATTTCTAATTATTTGTTGAAACTTATCCTATCTCCTAGTTCTATTTTGTATACTTAACTTGCAATCAATGGCCTTGTGTATTATGAAACCAACTCACAAAATAGAAGAAGAGATGGATTGAAAAATTCAAAATTATCCTCTTCGAGGGGGAAACCTACTTTACATTACACAAATGAACAATTCTTGGATGATTCAAATGACAAAACCTCATATCTATATATAGGATTCTAAAGGGTCACAATATAATTAAAGTCGACATAACAATAATAATGTAAGGGCACAATAATAACAATAGTGGGCTTCTATGGGGCACAAAAATAACAATAAGGGGGATACACTAACAATAACAATGAGGGAATACACTAGTATTATAGGGACTTAACATGCCCCTCTCCTTCAAAAAAGTGTTGTCCTCAATGCTTGAGTAGTTCTTGATGCTTCTGTATAAAATTCTTATCCTCCCATGTGGAATCTTCAATGTGTAAGTCCTTCCACTTGATGAGATACTCTAAAATTGATCGATTTCATAGTTGTTGATTTCTTATTTCTGTGACTACTTCTGGTTCCGATATGGGTTTTCCTTCCTCGTTAAGTTCCAATATGATATGCTCCAAGGAAGTTAGGGTTTTTTCAGGCTCTTGAATTGTGTCTCAAACAAGTGACCTAGGGAAAATCATCATAGATTTTTTTTCTATGAGGCTTCAGAAGTTGAAATTTTTACCATGTGGAGCCGAAAGCACAGAGAACTTTGTGTAAAATTTTTATATCTTGGTTCACTATATTTTTGGAGATATGCTTTGATACCAAATGTTATGCAACCAACTCACAAAATAGAGGAAGAGATAGATAAATGAATTCAAAATTAGCCTCTTCGAGGGGGAAACCTCCATTACCTTACAAAAATGAACAATTCTTGGATGATTCAAATGACAAAACCTCCTTTCTATATAGGATTCTATGGGGTCACAATATAATCAAAGTTGGCATAACAATAATAATGTAAGGGCACAAAAATAACAATAAGGGGGATACACTAGTATTATAGGGACCTAACATTATGCCAAAATGAGTTACAATAGAAACAGTATCCATAAAACCATCCTTTGTGCTTAAGGACTGATCTTGACCTTGATATAGGAGATTTTCTTATAGATGAGTGATTTGATTCAACCTTGCTTTGCACAACACTATATTGATTTTTTTCATTGCATTATGTATGATCATATCAAATGCTAGCCTTCATCAAAAGAGAGTGTTGTTCATTAATAATCTTCTCTAGAGACTCAGAAGCTTTTACGCATCTGTTGATCTTCTCATAATCTTCCTTTAGGGTCATATTTTTGGATTCTAATGTTTCACACTGCTTTTCCATTTCTTGGAGTTGTTTTCTTATGATTTTTGTTCTTCTATTGGTTGCTTCTTGTTGGGTGTAGTATAGGGCATATTAATGTACCAACATTTAATTGTCAATCTAGGAGTTTGTGAACTTTGAGGTGCAACACTCGAAATGCCAGAGAGATCTCCTAGCAACCTACAAATCAAATTCTAGACTAACTTGCACATCAATCCCAACAAATTAAATTTAATCCTGCACTTCAAAATAAACTTGAGAAAGAATAAACATGAATCCTGCAATCCATCAACAATTGTAAAAAATCCCTAATGACAGAAAAGAAAACCTTAATTATTAAATGATTGCAAATAAGCCCAACCTCTTGACAATTTAAAGAGAAAAACCTTCTATTAAATCAATTTGAAATCTAATGCATAGACTCCCAACTCAATTTCCATACTAAGTATGACAAATCCAAAATAAAAGCACACTGATCATTTTGGGTACTAGCTACTTTACTCATTAATTTATCAAGCAAACTAAGATGATAACTTTGTTCATGTACTTTAGTTCTTGCACTGGGAAAACAGAGTGAGTTTATTTTCTGTGTTATATCAGTTATGTTTCTTGTACTAGAATGATCCTATTCGTCTACTAGAATGATTCTATTCTTGCACTCAAAAAGATTATGTTCTTGTACTGGAACAACTCTGTTCTTGTATTGGAACGATAATGTCCCTATATTGGAATGTCTCTGTTCCTGTACTGATATGACTTTGTTCCTGTACCAGAATAGATTTACACTCCACAATATTTCACCCCTTAATCAAAACATTATGTTGTTGTTGGGCATCTAAAATTTCATCCACTTTCACCTTCATTTCCATCATTTTACCCTCATTCTATAACCTTGTAACTCCATAACCCTACATTTAGTAACCATTTTCATAATCATATGGGCTTATTATTATTATTTTCCAAGTTATTGATTTTAAGTATTATAAGTTAGGAAAATAACATGTTTTCATATATATCTAAAAGTGTTATGAGTTTGTGATATTGCAGGCCTACTTGGAGATTCTAGAAGGGTCCTACTTGGCCACCCAACCACAAATTCGAATTTCAAAATCCAACTCATCAAGATTCGTGGAATAATTGTAGAAGATGTGGATCATTAACTATGCACACTCAAAGGAGAAGAATCATGGATGAGAGAATTTTGAGAGGATTTGTATCTTACATTTTAGGTGATTGGTTCTAACCACAAGAGAAAAATGTGGATTTAGGAGATACCTAAGGATCTATATTTATTGTGTAGTTATCCTCAATTTTTGTATAAATAGGAGTGCACCCTTCATACGAAGGGTTGTCAATTGTAAGTAGCTAGTGGTTAGATGCAAGTTAGAGGATGTGAGTGTTAGTGTTAGTTTCTAGTTTCTAATTGGAGGTTCCAAGTTCTAAATGTGATTTGTAAAGTGAGGATAGATAATTCTTGTAATATCTTATAACTTCATTTTATGAAGTACATATTTCCGCTTTGATCTCCAATATGTGATATTTATTCAGTGTTCTTGCTAAGGATGGAGGAACCCATCAACCACAGTTTGCACACTTTTGTATATCAGTAACATAGTGTAGTTATTTATTTCAGTAAGTGTGTTCATTTTATGCAAGTAAGATTTTCCTTTTAGCAAGTGTGATTGTGATTGCAATTCTGCAAGTGTGATTTCAATTACGCAAGTGTGGTGTGAATTTCAATTATGCAAGTGTGGTTTGATTTCATTTATGCAAGTGTGATTTAATTTTCTTTATGTTTTGTTTGGTTTGGATTAGATTGGTTTAATTAACCTTGTAGTTAGTTTTAATTGCATTTATAATAAATAACCAACTAGTACATACAGTACAAGTATACCTCATCAGTTCTACGAACCTCGGGTTGACAATTAATGACAAGGACTTAACTTACAATTAAATAACCCCACATTTTGGTGCCATTGCCGGGAAGGTATGCATATGTGTTTATTTTGAACTTTAAACAACTCATTATAGTTGCATTCGTTCTTAGATGCACGGTTAAATGCATATAAAAATAAAAACTTTGTACTAATCTATGTGCACGACAAGAATTATCAACTAGTTGGAGTAATTCATAGACAATTAGGAGTTTGAAGAACTTTCTTGAGTCTTAGCAATAACTGGGATATGTGCCTCTTAGGAAGAGTTTATTTTAACTGCATGCAGAAAATTGTCTATCTCTTTACCTACACAAGAAGATATTCAAGTTTATTTTGGTTCCTCTTGTCAATCAGTTGAAGAGACTAAAGAATCATGCAATAATTTTGATGAGGAGAAACTAGTAGAATCTAACAGCGAGGAATGCATAATAAAGGAGGATATTCAATTTGATCTAAACTAAGAAAGGAATCAGGAATGTCATGACCTTATTGAAAGATGGTTGCAATCAAGGATCAAGTCACATCACTCTTCCATTCTTCCTTACTTCTTGATTGTATTATCAAAACAACTGGTTTTTCATGCTTTGATATGTTTTAATGCATATTTTTTAGAACTAAGCATGAATATCTTTTTACTCTTGTTACACACATGGTTACAGTAGAAATATGCGTACACTTGAACCAATTTTTCTATTTCCAGTAAAGTAGAGTAGGATAGAACTAATGAATAAAACCAAGTTTGGTTATGTTTTTTTTAAAGTTTTAAATTAGATTTTATTTTAATTTGAAATTTTATTTATTGGTAGTTCAGTAAGAGCCACCCATCTCACTAATCATTTGCAGGAAGATCTAGAAAGAGAATGAATAATTGAGAAGAAGGAGACAAATAGAGTTTTGAGAGCCACAATTTGAAGTTAGAAATCAAATCCTTTTGCTTTTTTTTATTATTTTTTAAAAGAGTCTCAATATTGTTGAGTATGCTGTCTTCTTGTAATATTTGTGGCCTGGAAGATCAAAAAAGCAAATCAAACCAAGTTACTTTTACAATTTTGCAATAAAACCTGGATAAGAGATCTAAATTCATAATCAAAAGTATAATTACAAGCTTTTACAAAGATCAAACAAAAAAGTAAATGTCTTCAATGGATCGAGCATTATCTAAAAACCCTATTTTGACTCTTTTTGCACCTCATTTGGCCAAACATTGACTAAAATATCATTGTTTCAAGTTTTGCCTAATTTTGTTAGTAATAATCTTACAATTCGACCCAAACCTGGCCTGTGTGCCCCAAACGTGGAAATTGCATGCAAACCTAGCCTACATTCCCAATCGATGGTCAAATTTGTAGGATGGTTAAAATCCACATTTAGCCCCACTTCCGAAAATCATGGTCACATTGGCACAATACGAATATGTTAGGTGATGAAAATCAAGGGCTAGTCCCCATTCCTCCATCACACCCTTTAAATTTTAGCACTCGGTCATATTGCGATTTTCATGAGACCATGAGTGGGGCTAAGTCCTAGACCTCAGCCCTCGCCTGTGGTTTTATGGTGCTAGAGGTCCAGGGCCTAGGGCTTAGCCCCGACCCTTTTCCCAAAGGCATGCCCATCACATTTAAAATATGCATTTGGAATGGTTATTAACAAGTAATAACGTAGGTGGGTTAGTAAAAGAACTTTGTTGCTAAAGAAGAGGTCATAGTTTCGATTCTTGTGGAGGGGTAGTTTTACTATTAACAAACTTTTGTCTACCACAAGTATATCACATGGAAACCAATGGTTGATCCATGTGGCACTCCCTCGTTGGGCCACCATATCAATCTCTTGACCAATAAAAAAACAACCACATGTCAACCAATAAACTCGTGACAAGTGTCAACCATATATTGGTCAATGAGAAATAGTCAAACTTGTCACACCATGACCCAGTTAGTGTACGGACTACTGACTCGGCATTCCTGCAGCTCAAAAATTCATTTTTTTTAGTTGTTTCCTAAAATGAACAGAACGTGATTCCGAGAATATCCAAAGTCAGATTTTAGTGAAATGAAGTGCATTGGATTCAGGGTGACAGGCTCTACACTTTGGCATTGGTTTCAAGCTGATCCAAGAATTTTGAATTTTGAGAATTTTCTTGATCCATGGGATCATAGATAAGGGTGGAGCGCTAAAGAAAAAGAACAGTTATAGGCTTACACATTCATAAAAACCTATGAATATTAAAATCCCAACTGCAATAATTGACAAACCACCATCTGAGGCTAATTGCAAGTTGTAAAATGGTAAGGCAATGCAACAATCCATGTTTTTGGCAGCTACATAATTGACACAATTCAGTAGCTTATGAAAATTTGGTTTATGGTCTATTGATGAAGCATTAAGTGTGTGGAGAAGAGGTCTCAAGCTCTAAACTAGTTAGAAAATCAATGAAGAAGTCACCAACAAAACAATAACAGGTGATCGATGGTACTAATCAGGTAAAAGTGCATTTAATTTTTCGTCCTTGAATTTTTTTATTAAATACTATTTCTGATATTTTTTGTGTATACATCAAATGAAGAGGGACTAATCACCTCTCTCTTTTGATAGTCTTACATTTGATTGCAGAAAAATTGCTAGGTTTTTTAAGGTTCCCAGTTGATGAAGGAAGATGAAACTATATGCATGTACCTTTTTAAAGACCAAATTTCTTTTAGAAGGGCATGATCATTCAATGTAAAAGAGGATCCAATACACCATTTCTACTAACCACATACCAATTTTACCATTGATACACATTTTAACCCTACATTTGATGCTTAACTGCCCATCTCCCTGCTAGCAAAAACTCATTTCCCTTTGCAATCTTCATACTTTCCTGCCTAATTTTCACTCGCCTTAACAAAAATAAATAAATCATTCAGCTCCCTTACAAAGTTTAATCATCCCATTTTCCATTTCCTTTCTGTCAAATAAGCCTTGCTTCAATGGTACTTTTACACCTATAGTACTTCAAATTATTATTTCATACTCGCATTAGATGATGGAGGATTCATTAAGGCCTCCCTTCTAACAAGTCTTGACACATTGAATCTAACACATCATCTGGGATCAAGACTAGATATCTTTCAAGTACCTTGAGGCTTGCATGCCTTAATGGCAAGTTCTCTCACCAATAAATAGTGTGAATATATCAATGTCCCCTATTTGACGCATCTTCTAGGTGACTCAAATTCGACACATCTATTTGTATCTAGTAAGATGTAATTAGGCATCTTCACTCTCATTGACATAAATGATGAGTAGTCTCATGTTGGTCAATGATATTCATTAATGGCCAGTAATCTAACAAAAATTTTTCTATGTTCGACATCGACACATTTATTCATATAGATAAGAATTATGCCATCGAGTGGGAACGAATGAAGACTACACGATTTCAGCCGTTTGTAGCAGGACTCAATTCAGTAGCCATAGCAATAAATATTCCAATCTCATCTTCAAATCATACAACCAAGGGAGAAGAAGAAGATCAGATTTTTTTACTCCATATTCCATGATCTAGCAATAGCAGCCACAATCTTCTATATACATAGCTTGTCTACTTTTATGGTAAGTGAAGGCTTGTTATTTTCTAATCTTTAATCATATAATTCCTTAAATGCTTAAATTGTGATTTTGGGAAATCCCTCATCTCATTTATATTCCCTTTCCCATTTGCCAAAAACTGAAAACACCTTTAGTTGGGGGGAAGGGATATCAATTCATATTCACATTTCATGCCACATGTCACATTTCATTTCATCATAACCAACATATTTTTCCCAATCAATTATTATTTCATTTTGATTCCAAAATTTTATATGTTTTGCAATGATCAATTGATGAGCACATCAAATGGCTAACAGACACTATGGGAATTACCAAGGGATTCTCACTATTTTCAAGTATTTTTATGCAACAAAAATAACAAAAGTATTGTTACAAAAGAACCAATATTCATAAAATTTTGGTTGTCACACAAGAACCAACCATAAAAAAATATATGTTGCAATCAAATGTATTTCAAAGTACACTTTGCAACAAAAAAAAATTTGTCAAATGATATGATTATGCAAAGTTAAAAGAGAATCAATACAAAGTCAAAGCTCAGATAGAAGCAAAACATTTCAAAAAGATCAACTTATGATTAAGGAAATCAATGCAATAGTTGCATTAGGACATGGAACATTTTCAAATGGGGGGTATGTTGGGCCTCCAAAATGTCATCCACTTTCACCTTCATTTCCATCATTTTACCCTCATTCCATAACTCTGTAACTCAATAGCCCTACATTTAGTAACCATTTTCATAATCATATGGGTTTATTATTATTATTTTCCAATTAAATGACTTTAAGTATTATAAGTGAATTTCTGATTAAATATTAAGAAATTAAAATGTTTTCATAAATATTTAAAAGTGTTATGAGTTTTGTGATATTGTAGGCCTACTTGGAGATTCTAGAAGGGTTCTACTTGGCCACCCAACCACAAATTCGAATTTCAAATTCCAACTCATGAAGAATTGTTTTAATAATTGTAGAAGACGTGGATCATTAACTATGCACATTCAAAGGAGAAGAATTATGGATGAGAGAAATTTGAGAGGATTTATATCTTACATTTTTGGTGATTAGTGAAACCACAAGAGATAAATGTGGATTTAGGAGAGATCTAAGGATCTATATTTATTGTATAGTTATCCTCATTTTTTTGTATAAATAGGAGTGCACCCTTCATACAAAGGGTTGTAAATTGTAAGTAGCTAGTTGTTAGATGCAAGTTAGAGGTTGTGAGTGTTAGTTTTAGTTGCTGGTTCCAAGTTCTAGATGTGATTTGTAAAGTGAGGATAGAGAATTATTGTAATACCTTGTAAATTCATTTTATGAAATACGTACTACCACTTTGATCTCCAAGATGTGATATTTTTTCAGTGTGCTTGTTGAGGAATGGAGGGCCCCCTGTTAACACTCAGGTTGTCCCCTGCTCCTTAAGGGATACGGCCGAGGTAACCACAGACCAAGCTTTGGACTGCCGGTCCTAGCCTACCAGCAGTCAGAGAGGGCTCTCTCTTCGGGATTTAGCTTTGTTTAGGAAATGATTTCAGGCTAGCTATTATGCACATGGTTTTTTGTTTAAGTTTGGCGGGATGAATGATCTATTTAGGCAATGTAGGCATGCGAAACGCAAGAGGTTTAGAACATTGGGCATGGAGTCAAGGATGTGGACTGAAGGATGTGTTTTCTTTGGCAAAGAAGGGACTACAGAGCAGGATAGTTGCACAAGGAATAATATCAGGTCTGAATGAGGATGAAACGGATGCAAGGAATGAAAGACAGCTAAGTAATTTTCATTCGTGCTAACAGAGGGAACGTGAATGAATATCCTATAGGAGCAATTAAGAAATTCCTACAACAATATTCATATACGGAGGAAACTAGTGCAAATATGAGCCTAAGAGGAATTCATATTATAGACTAGTTTAGAAAGAAAACATTGAGAAAAAGCAGGAATTGAGGGCAGAGCACAACTAAGTGAGATCTGAACTATTCTTTCTTCCTGCAAGTTTAGATCATGACACAAATACGATATAGAAAACATAGCAACTGTAGAAAGAGGTGAGGAAAACTTATTAGTCCATGAGGAAACACGAGAGTTTTGCAATCTTGTTCTTCAGCCATCAAATACACATTTAGACAGTCCAAACACACATGTTCCAGCAAGCTCTGTTCATTGAATTTCTTGGAGCTTACACAGCAAACCTCAAATGAGTTTAACGATCAAAACATCTCTCACACTTTGAACAACGAACAGCGTTGTTTAAATAGGCAAATTTACATGCTGGCCCTTGAGCCACTGTCAAGTTAAAAGAACATCACTGAAAACATATCTAACTAGACAGGTCCAAAGATATCTGCAGCAATAAAGTTTTTAAATGCTAAGTTGTGCTGGTAATGAATGCATAAAATATCTAAACAGGTGTTCTGGGGCAGTTGGCAACTGAAGTTATGCAAGTGAAGGCTGCGTGGTTGAACGGTGGTCCTGGAGCTGTGCGCTGGCTATTTGGTGATAACTGTGTAATAACTGCCCAGGAATCCTTTGTCAGTATTTTTTAGGCGGTTCCATAAAATAATCTTCGTCTTTTTGGATTGAGGCGGTGGCTTGGATATTACTTGACTGTGCAAGGTGAGAATTGGATGCTTCTAGATCCATAGCAGTTGTTTGCCCAATGTGACTCTGTTGGCAGAGTAGTTCGTTGAACTGATCCTAAGTCAAGTTTAATGCCTGGGCTATTTATTTTTCCGGTATTTCTCTTGGCGCCATCAAATTCAATATGACTTGCTTCAAGTAGCTGCCACTCTCTTTATTTTGGATAGCACGATTTCCACCAGCAAGTCTTAGCTCCCTTGCCACAATCATCATTTCTCGAATACGATCCGCATAACCACTCAGTCGATTGAGACGCCGTGAACTAACAGAGAGTGTCCCCAATGCCTGGAACAAAGATATTATTACACTAGTATGGTAGCGCAAGTTGCTCAACAGCTCAGCACGTCCTATTGTGGAACTATCGGGCCTCAAATTGCCAGAAAAAAATGTTTCAATGATGAGAACCACTGCAAACGTAGCACCCAAGTATTTAAGAAAAAGTCTTGTATCATCCTGCCAAATTGTGGATTTTCTGTGCGGTCCTCTTCTTCTTCCATATCATGTGACCCAAAACCTTGGTTCCCAGAGCCAGCCATTGGATTTTCAAATGATTCAAATCTCTGCATTATTGCCGACTCATAGCTTGGTGGTGCATCCCTTGATAGGCGAGAGTCCACATGTTGATCTTGGAATGATGAACCTGTTGAAAGGTTGCTTAGTCTGCTGGCAGTTCCAGTTACAGGCTTATCCTCTGAGCGTGAAGTTGTGCCATGAGATGATGGTCCTAAGCTGAACAATGAAGGATAATGGAACTGAGAGGAAGCCGAAGTTTCAAACGATGCAGTTGATTCAGGTGAGGAAGCCCCAGATCATCGTGCATCATCTTCCTCCCCATCTGATGCTTCCAAAAGAGATTTCGCCCAGATATCGTTGTAATTGACAGATGGTCGAGAGATTATATTCTCTTCCTCTACTTCAGGAGCATCAGTACCTGCTCCAGCAAGATGTTCATTTACCAAATTAACACCCGGTGCATCGTTACCCCATAAATCATCACCAAGACTTGCAGCCCAAGCATTTGCTGTTTCATTGCTGATTGATGGAGATTGAGTTTGTGCCACTCTATTGTCGTAAACAAGATCTGAAATTCCTGGGGCAACAGCTAGATCATTTAATCCAGTAGCAGCATTTATATGGTGACTATCTCGATAAATATTGATGAGCTTAGAACTTATTGGCCCTAGAGGCAAATATTTGGATCGAGGAACATAACAAAAGAGAAAGACAAGATCAAGAAGATGCTCATGGGTCTCATAAAGGAAAAAGAATTAGGAAACTGGAGAGATCTGAACAGAGAGATATTATCACAACTATACATTTGGACAACAACAGGTACATCTCAACTCCCAACTAAACCACATGAAGACCACATCCATCTGCTACATCCAAACTATAGTTCCAAAAGCTCATACCAAGAACACAGCTTAGAAGAGAACTATGGTGATGCTTATTAATAGAGGAGCTGATAAAATTAGTGCCAAAAGCCTCCATCCTTTCAATAATGAGCCAGCAGTTAAGTCCAGATATTCTTTTACATAGCGGAGTGCCAGATTTAGATTACAATTTTCAGCATACTCAAGACCCAATTCGAAGATCCAGTCTGGGTTTTGTTTTTCCCAAATGATAGCTTCCTCTAAGAATTTCAAAGCTTCACTGTGCACACGGGTTCTTTCTGAGTCTGAAGATGAAGCTTTAGTTTTCCTTTCCAAGGCAAGACCTAATAAACGATATGCAGTGCCCTTTAAGTGTTCAAACTCCCCTTTGGCATTCTCCACGGCTCTTGTTGCATATCC
The DNA here is from genome assembly GCA_000404065.3 of Pinus taeda. Lineage (NCBI taxonomy): Eukaryota > Viridiplantae > Streptophyta > Pinopsida > Pinales > Pinaceae > Pinus > Pinus taeda. The sequence continues at coordinate 13,019 of APFE030809921.1, forward strand.
CACTCCTTCAGCAGCAAGATGGAAATCTTCAGTACAAATCTTTGCTGCTAATAACAATGCTGACAAATCATTTGGTTTTTCTTATTTGCTCAATGACTTTCTTAGAAGATTTAATGCAACCAGATTTTGCCTCGCACCACTATAACAAAGAGCCAGATCATTCCATCGATCAGACCTTGCATAAATTCCAGGTAAGACCTCTTCAACTTGCTTTGCTATTACAAGGGATTGTCCAGAAAGAGAAAGTGCAAAAGTAAGGTGATCCATGACTGCAGGATCCCACGCAATTTTGCGTAGACAACATTTTCTTAGGAGAATCATAAGCAATAGAATAGCCTCCTCTGTATTATTCTTTGGGACAAATGAACCATCAATCTGAGCAGCTAAACTAGGTGCACCTGCCTCAACCCCCCCATAAAGTAACAAAATAGCAAATTCCTTTTGTATTCTTGCGCAACAATCTGCATCAAGGTGCCATTGACTAAGGAGAGCCCGTCTATATGCAGCCATTGCTTCATGCTGGAGACCTGCTTGCTTCCACAGTTCTGGTAGAAGTTCAACAGCCTTGCCAACTGTCTCCTGCAGTTTGTTGTCTCCCAACAACTCAGGCATGCCCTGAGGAAAAGCTGTTTCAATTGTGTCTAGAACACTTTTGCATTCTTGAGCAGCTTCTTTGGAGTGCATTTGCCAGCTCCAAAGCTCTTCCTTTGTGCTTGAACCAAAGCAAGAAGAAAGCCTGTACGTTTCAATGGCATTCATTGGCGATGACTGTGCAATCTGCAGTTTTGCTTTTGTTCTCAACAACACTCCTTGTTCCCATTTTCCTGTTTCATCTAAAGCAGCATCAAGGACAGTTTCTGCTTCGGAATAACGTTTCTGACTGCCTGAGAAAGTGCCTTCTTTGCCATAGTAGCAAATTTCAAATATGGAACATTGCTGTAAGCAAAGCATGACATATTTGGCTTGTATATATGTCGATCACGAAAGGTGAATACCTGCTATGAGCAGGAGGCTAACACACAGCATGTCGCCTCCACAAGTATGGCTGGCCTAGTAGTACATTGCAAACATCCAGAGGTGTAACATCACAATACCTCGTCTATGAAGGGCTTGATGCTGTACGAAAGGTGGCACTATTCACGAACTTTGAGATCTCGTCCTTCATGAAGCCACCTGATACTGTATGGCTGTGGGTGTGGTGTAGTCGGTAGGCCCAACCGCTTCACGACCTCTGCTGAAATGAGTTTCTTTTGGTTGCCACTGTCGACAATGAATTTTAGCGGCGAACCCTTCACCCACATCTGTGAGTGGAAAAGGCGTTCCCCTTCCTCTAGATTTTCGGGCTCATTTTTCTGGATCTTGGTGGTGGCAACAGTGGCGCTGGGATCTGCATCAATGATCTGCTTCCCTTTGCCATTCCCCTTGTCGGGTTCTAGCGCAGGGTCGGAACATGCATCTGATTCGGACGCCTTCAACTCGGCCACCAACGACTGCTTGGTCCGACACTCACTTGTGTTGTTAGTGGGGCTCTTGTGGAACTCACACCACTTTCTTGTGTCCTTCTTCGACTTCATGGTGTTGTTCTTTCCTTGCAACTTCAACGGGTTGTCTTGGGTCACCTTGCCTTGGCTTTTTCCTTTGGACTTTGGATTTGCAGATCCAAAGTCTCGCTTCTTCTATTTGAACTTTTGCTCGATTTTGACAATGTATTGGTATGCCATGCCAAGTGAGGAGATGTTTAGGAACTCCATCTCTTCTTGGATGTACCTGTGTAGACACCCGCAGTATTTGAGTACTAGATGCAGCTCATAATATTTGATACCCAACTGTGTGCGAAGGGTATGAAAAATGTTTGTGAACTCCGGCACATCTTGGTCCCTTCCCTGTCGCAGCGTGGTCCACTTTATGTATTTGTCCTCATAGCTTTTGACAGGGTAGTACTGCTCCTTGATGGCATCCCGGAATGAATCCCAAGTGGGTGTGGCTAAAAATAGTGAGCCCGTACTTTCATTCTTTTTCTCGCAATAGGTTTCTCACCAGTCCTTGACATGGGGGGCTGCTTTGAGAAGAGCGAAAACAATCTTTTCCCAACTTGAAAATTCATGAACAGAAAAATAACCCTCTAACAGATTTAACCATTTGTCTACGACATTTGCATCTATTTAACCCTCGAATATGGGGATTTTAAAATAACTTTCACCTTAAACAGTGTGGCATTTCCAGAGTAGCTGTTGGAAGCCGATGCATCGCCTCTGGGTAGCCGCTGAAGGATTTGCGCAAAGTTATCCATCATCGCGTTCCTTTGCCGCTCGAGCACTTCTTCGAGCAATATTTTGATACGATCCCCTGCCCCCTCGTCTTTCTTTTCATCTTCCATGGGAGGCCATCGAGATTTGCGAGGTTGGTCTTGCAAAGGTTCGACCAGTTCAAGCCCTAACTCCTTATATCTTGACCTCGTTGGGGACATGCAAAGAAAAAATAGAGAAAAAGCAGACTTCTCTGATACCAATGATCTAGATTTAAACAAGAATGCAACAAATTATAGAGATAACCATATACACAAAGATGTAGTGGAAATAATACTTCATTTCATTAATGGAAAATACTGAAATATGCTTATAAATAGAAATGGAAATAAAATAGCTAGGGCGATGGTAGCTTATCTCTGAGAAGAGATGTGGTGGCTACATGCCACTGAATTATGTTACGATGAGGCTCGAAAGCCTATTTATTGTTGAGAAACAATGGAAAACCCTTAGCATCCCAAAACCTAACCCTAGAAGATGAAACGCCAAATTGTGGGCCCCGTTTGGGTAAATTGGTACCTCAATTTCCCAGGGTCGTAACTTTGGCATACAATCTCCATGACACATACAATAGCTCGTTAGAAAGATCTATACGAGCACTACCATGGGAAGGGAAGCATTGGTCCATGGACCCATGTTGCCCACAGATTTCCCAAAAACACCACAAAACAGCTCCGAAAGTTCAGGACCCAAAAAACTGCTAAAAATAGTAAACTGTGATACAATTTAGGAAACTAAAAAAACTGAAAGAGACAGTTGTGGGGGTCCAAATGGGATAGGTGGGTGGCCACCAACATCCACCTGGATCAGGCTGATTTTGAATACTATGCTTTGTAGGTTTTCGTTTGCAGGAAGCCACCACTCACTCGACTTTGTAGGCCACCACCTACTAGAAGCCACCGCTTATTAGTTTTGTAGCATCAAATGCGCACTAGCCTTCAAATTTTGTGGAGAGGCTAGAATATAGGAGATATTCAAAACCTAGAAATCATATCTGGAAATTTCGCCTATAAATGACTTAATTAGATTATTAGCCAATTTTTAAATATTTCCTAAGTCTAAACTTAGGGAATATGGTTAATAAATCATAATTAATCAAGTCAAGGCGTGAATGATCTAGAAACTCACACGGATCGACTTCAACTTAATCCTAGCCATCGATTAAGATATAATCTTGGCCGTTGGAGTCCCAACGGAGGAATATAAGAAGTCGATGAGTGCTTAGAGAGGACACTTGAGGAGTTAGATTTCATGAGCACATCGATCTCCAGAGTAGAAAAGTCAGTGGTCAAAGAGAGAGACAGTGAGATCGAAATAGTGAGTGAGGGGCAAGAACAATGATATAAAGGAAATATTTTCTAGATCTAGAGAGGCCACAACAAGAGGGTTGAGTTATCCCAGAGAGGCAGTGTTGAGTGATATTGTAGTTGCTTCATCTTGACAGTTCAGTTTGGAGGAAGGAAAAAACTATTCTTAGTTATAGTGTCCAGGAAGAAGTCCCAATCTTAAGCAAGTCATCCATCCAGCTACTCAGAGAAGTGCAAAGGCTGACATTGAGCTCCAAGAGGCCAAGTTGCCTCTGTGTTGTCTCTGTTGGGCTATGCATGGCCTGCTTTGGCTTTTGCGTCTGCCTCTGCGCTAGTCTCTCGACACTATCTCTGCCTCTCTGTCCAATACTCACTGCCCCTCGCTGCTAGTCACTGGTTTGACTTTACTTAGCAAACCCCACTCTATTATATTGAATGACTAATCACTCTAGTGTATTCTCCAACTGACACTCAAGCTTCCTCTTATAATTTTCCTGTTGGTCCTTCAACAACCGAGATTAAATCTCTAATCAATGGCTAAGATTAGATTTGGCTTGATCCATGACTTTTGGAACCTTCTAACCGAGTTTTATATTACTACCCATTAATATTTTATTTTTCCTAAGTATAGACTTGGCAACTCCATTAAAAATATTAATTATGTTAATATCTCCCAAACCAATATCTCATGTGCTTTAGCCTCTCCACAAATTTTCATGGCTATATCACATCTGATGCTATACCAAACCAACACTTCCTCTTAGTGAGGATTGTGCTCTAGTAATACTCCTCACTAAGCACCACTCTGATTATATGACACAGTACCTACACTAATGCTAGGCCTCCCTGCCAAACATCCTTTGCACTATTGCATCCTGTACTGCTACCCATGGCTCTACCACTTCCATTGTTGCATCCATAAAGCAGCTCCCTCTACATCCGTGTTGTTGTTGGTCCTTTCTCCCAACACTGCATCTACATTGTAACCCCCTCTCATCATGCTGCATCATGCTACTTCACTGCAACTTAGTTATTGAGAAGTAAGTAATTGATCCACCCAACTTCTGACATCCCTGTTAGGATAGAAACACTCTCGATGTTGAATCTCTCTCTATTGCTAACACATGCTCCCTCTACTGACCTTTGCGTTGCTGCAACAACTCCCTGCATCTTGCACCGTTGCAAACCTCTATGTGTCATCCTCAACTGTTGCAACTCTCTCCATGCCCCTCGCACTATTGCAGCCTGCTAGCCTCACGCTACCCTGGGACTCCTGCACTGTAGCACTCTTTTCTGCTTCACCCGCATTTGTCTCTATCAACATCTGCAAGTCCTTCTACTCTATCTTTGGGGCTCCTATAGCAAGGTATAATCAAAGAAGTTGGGTACCTCAAGGTTCCTGCCCCTCATCGCTTGTAGTCATCCTAAATACAGCTCGATGTCTTCCCACCTCTTCTCTAGAGGTACATGAGCACTCATGGCATAATCATCATCCTCCTTGACCTCCTTCTTTGCCTTCACTGGTACTAGCTTAGAGTCGGACGCCTCTCCCTTACTTTTCTTCTTCAAACACTGGTTCGCATAATGACCCAGTTCCCCACAGTTGAAGCATTTGAACTTGGAGAGGTCGTTTTTATTCCTCTTCTCCTTCTTTCCCACAGATGCCAGAGTTGCATCCTCTTCCTCTTCCTTCTTGTTCTAGACTCCTTTGTTGCCACTTCCCATCATGCTCAACCTTGTGATATCTTCTTGACGAAGGGTCACCCACAATTCTTGCCAATCTAGAAGATCTTCCTTGCCCAGAATGCTCTGGAAAAATGTCTCCCACTCCTCAGAGACTGTTTAGAGTAGTCCTCACCAATATCTCATCATCCACCGTGGCTCCTATGGAAGTCAGTTAGTCCTAGATTTCCTTCAACCGACCGAGGAAGTGATGTATCTAGTTCCCCTTCTACATCTGGAATGACTAAAGTTGATTCTCAAGTGACACCTTCCTCTGCACGGAAGTATGCTAGTACAACTTCTTCAAGGCATCCCACATTTCCTTTGTCGTCTCCTTCTCAGCAATATGTTCGACCACATGATCCTTGACCCCATCACGGATGATGCTTTTCGCCTTGGCCATTACCTCCTCGTACTTCTCATTATCAACCGGGTCAACTTGGCTCGCCACTATTCTCAAGGCAAAGACCTTGATGCGATGTCTATATAGAATGGACAAGATCCTGACCTTCTAGACCACAAAGTTGGATTCCTCGTCCAACATGTCCTGATCCCTCAGCCCATTCATGACCATCTCTTTGCTCTTCTTATCAACTCCTCTGAGTCTCTCTACTTCTCTCTGGAATTTCTCTCTTCAAATCCTGCTGAGTCTCTCTACTTCCCGCTTGGAAGTTCTCTGCTAGACTCCCTTTGAGTCTCGATTTCCCTCCTAGAAATCTGTCTGCCAAACATCAAATTTCAACTCTCCGATCTTATGTGCACCTGCAACACTGATCCAGATTCCTTAGCTAGAAATCTGCCTCAGTAGCAAACCCCTGTACCTTGGTTTTTCCATGTTAGGTATTGTTCTTCCCACAGTACCCCACGAGCTTCACTCCCACAAACTACCCATAGCTTTCTACGCCCCAACAACTGAAGAACTAGTCCTCTAGGCTCTATACAATCCCGCCATTGGAAAAAATGCTCCCTCATCCAACTGCGTGAACCCTTGTGGCCTCTGAGTGGCTTTGTGTGAGCCCTTTTCTGCCCTCCTCAGCCTCTGCACTGACCTTTCTCTAGCCCGTACTGATGATGCAGTTCCTCTGTCGCTTTCTGCTAGGATCAGCTTCTATCATTCAGGACAGCTGATTTTGCTACAAATGCTTTGCTTAGCTGGTGCCTTCAACTCTCCTATGGTCTGCAACCATGCTCTAATACCATGTTGAAAATTCTAAGCCTATCCATTAGAAATTTAATCTATATTCTTCTGGTTTATTCTTCTACTTGTTAATTCTCAACAAGTTATTTAAACCATGTAAATAATGAAATAAACAAAATACAGTCTCAACATCTACAGATCAACAACTGAAAATAAAAAAAAACATACAAGTGACACCTTTATTTTTGGACAACTCGTCCCCAGAAAAATCCAATGTGGGAAAACTGGTGCAGAAATTCTGAGGATTTATTATTATGCAATATTTCCTTAAGTACAACTAAGTGCCAAAATGGCTCACTCGATAGAGAAAAACAACCGGTAGTAATACCGCTCTATTCGGAAACAGGTATACGAAACCCTCTCCACCAACACTGAAGCATTGTGTCAAACCTCACGACTGTTGCGTCAACCTCATAACCCTCTGTGTTAGTCCTCTAAAGCACTACATAGCCTTTGGGACCCTCTATGCACTCCTGTTGCCTTCTACATGGATGACATAGGCCCTATGGCCTTTGCGCTAGTCTCTCGACATTATCTATGCCTCTCTCTCCAGTACTCGCTGTTGATCACTGATTCGACTTTACTAACAAACTCTGCTCTACTAAATCGAATGACTGATCACTTTGGTGTATTCTCCAACCAAACCTCAACCCTCCTCTTATACTTTTCCTATTGGTCCTTCAATGGCTAAGATTAGATTTGGCTTGATCCACGACTTTTGAAACTATCTAACTAAGTTTTATATTAATACCCATTAGTATTTTATTTTTCCTAAGTTTAGACTTAGGAACTCTATTAAAAATATTAATTATTTTAATATCTCCCAAACCAGTTAGAATCTGCCCAAACCATTTTTGGGTCTTGAAGATATCATGCGCTTTAGCCTCTCCACCAATTTTCATGGCTAGAGCACATCCGATGCTATCCCAAATCAACAAAGATAACATTGCCCAAGTAATGAAATTAATTGCTTGAACACAAGTGTGGTTGTCCCTAGAAAAGCACTACGTTGTTCCTATGAAATTTGCACTACCAGCTACAAGAATGGCTACTTGGGCCTCCTCTGGTCCTCAGTAAATTATGGGAAATTAACCCCGAGATCTCCTCCATGTCTTAGAAAGTTTTGGAAAATTAACCCCGATCTCTCCTCCAATAACCCACAAAGTGTGAAAATTCGTTAAAACCGGGAATTCCTACTGCAAATTTGATGTTATTTCTTCTACTTGTTATATTTACATGAAAAAGTTATTCGTTGTTTCCTACAGAAAACATTGAAATACATACATTGCACCCTACACCAATTAAATAATATGCCAAAATAAGAAACTAAACAATAGAGAAAGATGCACACAAGTGACACATATGTTTTTGGTCAAACGTTCCCGGAAAAACCCAATGAAGGAAAATCGGTGCAACAGATCTGAGGGTTTTTATTATTATGTAGAAATATTTTGAATACAATCGCTGGATGCCCTACTGGAAATCCAGTTACAAAGGAAATTACTTGGCATAAAATACTGGTGAGATTACCTCACTTAATACTACTAATCCTAGCTAATCTGGCAGTTGAACTACGAGTTCCCTAGCTAATTTTGAATTGCCCGTATATGGGCCTTGCATCAGCTCAACTAAGAATCAGTTTGCCCTTAGAAGCCTTTTCCAACCCTCTTGGAAAACTTCAAACTTTTGCGCTAGAAGTTGTTGCATTGTTGTGCGTGTCTCTTGCGTGAGCCCTTCATGGCTCTACGTCACCATCTCTGCCCTTTGCGCTGCCTCCTCTGTGTGTCTATCCACCTCTCTACTAAGTATTCTTGTCTTCGGAGAAGATCCTCCATCCAAAACTCTCTCTGCAGCTCTCTCCAACAACTACCTATCGAAATTCTCCTAGTAGTTGCTATGCTTCAAAAAATTGAACTTCTGAACTCTTTGTGTGTCTTCCAAATGACCCTCAATCCTCCTTGAATAATCTCCTCGTTGACATTCAATGACCCATATTAGAATCTAATAAATTACTAAGATCATTCTTGCTTGATCCTTGTCTTCTTCTAGAAGTTACACCCATAGTTAGATTAATACCCATTAATTATTTTATTTTCCTAAGTTTAGACTTAGGGACCCTTTAAAAAATTAATTATTTTAATAAAACTATTTCTGGGTGGAATTTCCCAAAACAGTTTCTGGTTTCTTTGGAATACATGTGCCTAAGCCTCCCTGCAAAATCTAAAACTTAGAGCACATCCGATGCTACCATTTAGAGCACATCCGATGCTACCAGAAATCAACACTCTCTCTTCGCAAGGATTGTTTTTTGGCAATGCAACTTGTTGCAGCATCACTCTATTTTGTAACATCTCCCTCTATGTTGTTGATGTATGACATGTTGTCCACTGACCTCTGCGCAAATGTTGCATCTGTACTGTTTCTCACCCTACCACTGTCAAAATTGAATCTGTACCGAAAATCCCTCTAAGCTTCTGCATCTGTGCTGCTGCTAACACTGCCACTACACTGCAAACTATTTTTTCTACTGCATCAACAATGGAAAAACATCCCAAATTATTGAACTAATTGTTTTGAGTATGATACCATGTGAATGTTGGAGCCTGGATGTTGGTAGTCTCTATGCTGGCCCTCTGAAGCTTTTACTTTTTTGCTGACCTCTGCTCTATGCCATCTGCATTGCTGCCAAATTTTCTCAGTCTCTAGCACTCCTAGCCACTACAACTCTCTCTGACACTCCTTGACACCATCCGACATTAGTCCATCTTTCTTCCACAAAACCCGGCTCTCGTAGCAAGCTAATGTTCCAAGAGGTGGGTTCTTCAAGGATCTTGCCCATTTGTAGCCTTTGCAAACTACAGGTCCATATTAGCCCGCCTCCCTCCTAAAGGTATCTCTATTGTCATGGAAAACTCCTCTTCCTAGATCTTTGTGGGCGCAACCTTCGAATCATGCTTCTCATATTTGTCCTTCTTTCTAATACACTGTGTTGCGTAGTGACCCATATCACCACACCTGAAGCACTTTATCTTCAAGATGTTGTCATGCGGAAAGAGTTATTTTTGCGGACAAACCTAACCTCCCTAGGAGTCTAAGACTCTCTAGTGACAAACAAACCAAAAAAGAGCAATCCTTCTCTAAGCACACGTTATTCTATGAGAGACCAAGTGTTTTCTGATCTTACCTTAGGTCCAACGCTTGTTGTAGCAGTCCAACCTTGCTGATCCAGATGAGCTCCTCCTTCACTTTAAGACCTGCATACACTAACAAAGCAAACGATTACATAACACCTGAATAATTCATAAAACAAAGCATATTCATCACATAGACCAAGGAGTACATGAAATAATTCATTAACAACAAATCATTGAGAAGAACGGACTTATTTGTATTAAGGAAACAAAAAGGAACCATTACAACCTGAGCCTTGGTGTTGTGCAAGCTCCTCCCAGGGTCCAACAAGAGATTTCCTCTACTTTGACAAGCTCACCCACTTCCAATATGGCATGGCAACAAGAAATGATGGTAATCTCTCCTCACAAGTTTACAATGGAAGTCCTAATTCTAGCAGCATCTACCCTTTGGAATGTTCAGCTTTCAACCTCCCTCCTCTGGCCCAAGGCCTGTATTTATAGTGTTCTAGAGGAAGTTATTCAGTTCCAACATCAATGGGATACTCCCTCTTTTGGATGGGGTAGCTCCTCTCCTGATGGGATAAGTTCCTCTATCATAGGGATGCATGAACCATCTGGAGGCGCTAAATACACGTCAAACACTCTTCTAGAAGGCTCTAGAAGTGACCACAAGTAACTTTTTTAAGATGAAACTCGCGCCTTTTGACCTTTACAGGGGTACGCACCCATCCTTTGGCTTACAGAGTGTACAAGTACGCAGGAACAATGAGTTTGGGATGCGTACACACAGGCAAGGTAGAGAGAACCTGCGTACCCAGAGATAAACATGTTTTTTAGTGACTTTATCTCTTTTTGAAGTTTGACATGAAGAGCAGAGGTATTAGGCTTGACAAGGAGGATAATATGACTATTGATGGAGCCATATTAACTGCAGATAGTCATGGTGACAAATTTCAGTGTAACAGATTGCCCCCTAAAGTACGAGGCCTGTAATAGATAAGGGTTTTATATCATATAGGAAGGGTGAAGTACTTTATCATTTCGAGGATCATCTTGTGTGGAGCCCAGTCAGAACCTGCAATTTTCAACACAAAATACATGTATAAGATCATATCATCGCTGAGGTAGGCATTCCCATACTTAGATAAAAAACTTTAACTAGGACTAACTATTCTGATACAGGAATGATTTCATAATACATCATAATTATAGACTCGTGTAGACACAGTATGGGCGCAGCCATCTTTTTATGAAATGTCTACAACATAATGAATACAAAACTCCTCGCAGCTTGGATGGTGGAAACTAGATCCAGGGTCTTCATCTCTACTTCCCGAATTGGTACGATTCTAGCCATGTGAATAAATGAGTCGATGTCGAACATGGTAGAAACCACTTGATTACCAACCAATGATGTAAACTGTTAACAAGCGTGAGAGAGACCACCAGTAATGTCAATGGTTCTCAAAGTACCCAGCACAATCCATGAAATGTGAATGAATGAGTTGGTGTCGAACATTTCATGGAATCCTTCGATCGCAAGTAAATGATGAAAACTGACGTCGAAGGCGAGAAACCTGCCATGGATGTATGCAGACCTCAAGGTACTGACGATTTCTAAGTCAACACTCTAGATAATGTGCTGATGTCGATATAAAGCGACTCGTCGCAGGCAAGCCCACAACACGAAATCATAGTTCAAGTTGAATAAATGTTGCTGCAAGGACTGACTCAATGATGACATATTGAATGATAGGTATTTTGCGGTTGAATGTTTTGTTTCAGACCTCTTGAACACGTAACGACACAACAGATGGTTTGGTGATAAATGACTCAAAGTTGACTCCCATAACCCGGCTAAAGATGTCAAATGATCTTGGTCAACTGTGGGACAAGGGATTTCCCAACCCAGGTGAATGAATAAGTGTCTTGTTCAAGAGTGGTAGTAAGGTTTTATTTCTGAGACAGAAGGATATCAAATAGGCTCATTCTTCTCATTTTTCCCCCACCATTTCTGGCAAGTACCTCTTTATTTTTTACAAGCTTGAGGAGGATAACAAATGCTTGTTTGTAAGCTCATCCTTCGGATGAGTCCAACTTAGTTTTTGATGCGAACCCTAAGAAGGAGTGGTCCGTTCCTGTTTGTAATAGAACAGGTCCTTTACTGTGAAATTTTAACGAGTCCAGTATAGGAGAAACTCGGCGTTTTTCATATTTAGAGAGTCTGAAAAACTTAGAAGACTCCAGATTGAATTTTTTCGTAAATTTGTGTCTCCTAAGCCCGAAAATGTATAAAATAATACCTAGGAGAACCGCTTGATCTTGCGACCAAGGATATTTTCATAGTTAGTGTCTTTGACCTGAAAAGTAAAAAGCGATCAAGGACACGTCGTTTTATTTCCAATATCGAATTTGAAACGATAAAAATCCAGCAATCTTTCCCTGTTTTTTCGGTTAGAAAAGGGTTGTAAGAGGACCGTCTTTTAATTCCGTTTTAACAAGTGTAAAAGAAACGCTCGGCAATCTTTTCAGTTTTTAGGAGTCAGAAAAGGGCTTAAAAGATGACTCTGATGTTTGATTTGTGAAAAATGACAAGTTTTCCCTGAAAAATCCCTCTGTCCTGCACAAAAAGCGACACATTACTCATACCTGTTTGAGATGGGCAAAAATACATTGAAAATGACCTTCCATGGTGAAAAATAAACAAATTTAATATTCATTTATCCAAAAAACCTATA
>APFE030809931.1:9667-19800 GCA_000404065.3 Pinus taeda
GAGGGGGGCTTACCGCCCCCCTCAAACCCCCTGTGACCCTCCCACTATGCAGTCGACACAACGAAGGGGGAGCTCCGGCCCCCCCTCTAACCCCCAGTTGACTAGGGGTGCTAGTCGTGGAAAGAATATAACACAACCCAACAAAATTTTCGTCTCAAATCTGCTCAAAAGGGGCTGCAAAACAAATCCAAAATGAGTGGAAAGATGACATGAAAGAGTCAAAATGATAATCTACAATTAGTGTACAAGAACTAGATCAAGACACGCAAGTAGAACTCCATACTTGTCTAGTTAAAACCATAGTCTAGGCAGCAAATAAAATCCTTGAAATCATAAGATATTGATCAAAGAAAAAATTGAATTTAAATTTATGTTATCTTAGTAGGCTAGAGGAAAGGAAACTCCCTCTTTCAAAATCATTTGATGAGATCCTTGAGGCAAACCGATTGGGTGCTTCTATCCTTGATCTTGGGAGATAGTTCGGCTATTGAAGAGTTACCCCACACCCAAGTAAATCCTTCAACCAAATCTAAAGATCTCTACACACTTGGAAAAAGATGTCAATAATCATAAAGGGATTAGATTATACAATGGAGGAGAAGACTAGAGATTTCACCAAAATTCTTCTAGTAGCTCCTCTTCCTAGAGTATTTCTCTAACCCAAAAACCATACAAGATAGCTTGCATATGTTAATCCAAACAAGTGTCAAAATGATAACTAGCATAGTCCAACATACATGTAGAATGTAAAGCACAACAATTCAAATAACATCACCTCAAGCAATCGAAGGAGAACACGAACACAATAGTACCCCAAAGTCTCTTTATTATATGAAAATGAATACAAAATCCAATAAAGTCTCCGTAAGCGCAATAGCTCATTCTAAAGATACAATGAGAGCCCATGGCTCTATTATATAAAAAGTTGGGAGAAAATCCCAATGAAGAAGACAATGACAAATGGCATTGGAGTTAATCCCAATGTAGAAGTGATTAAACAAGTGGCATGAGGTGACAATCCCAAAGAGAAATTCGAATTTGTTGAATGAAGCTCCAATGCTAAGTGCAAAAATCGAATTCTGGCAAGTGGACATCATTTTCTTCTTCCCTTGTATGCGAAATTCGAATTTTATGATGGAATGACAAATGTATATGAGTGATAACCCACGTAGAGACAATTTACCAAAAAATTCTCCACCAAATATTCTCCCAAATCCTCCCAAATGCGCATTAACTTCACAAATTCGAATTGCCAAGTAAGCAGCTTTCTTATTTAATGCAAGAAATTCGATTTTATTTGAGCACATGCCCTTTCCTTGATTTTAGGAGTCCACGTCACCTTGGGACTTCACTTTAACTCCCCCATAATTTTCCACCTCATTTCCACAACATTTAGCATGTGCGGATATTTATTTTTCTCCATTTATTTAATTTCTGGCTTAATTAATTGTTAGATTTCTTACTAAACATAGGAAAACTGGGTTTTGAGGGTTCAAAACACATTTTTAACCCATCAAAATGTGTCATAGTAGAAAGTTGAGGGTGAGAGGTGCAAATTTCATTACTCATACCCCATACAATATCTATAGACATCACTTATTACATTACAAGTACAATTTCCGCAATGCGAAAACTCTAAAAAATTAAAAAATGACTAACTAGACTTAACCAAATTCCACGAAATTTTTTGTGTAATCTAGAATGGTAATATACATAGACTCTAGACACTAAGATGTGTTAAGGGCCCACGAAATTTTTTGTGTGATCTAGTATGGTAATATACATCGATTCTAGACACTAAGATGTGTTAAGGGCTCAACCTTCAAACCGTCACCCCGGCTTTGGGGTAAAAAGTGAGTGAAAAAACCCAAAAAATTATCCACTTCTGAAAAAGAAGGGATAATTAACAGATAAAAAAACACTCCAAGGTATACTCGTTTGTTGATCGACTTCCAACATCCTAGGCCTGTTACAAACTCAAAACTCATCATTACTAGTATCACTTATTACAATTCCCCGCGGGGTGTGGAATCTGAGTACAAGAAAGATGATGAGAAAATAGAAGTAGAGTTTAAAATACTTTGTTGACTGATGATATCTGATGGTACAAGTGTTCTCTGGATCATCCTTGGGCATGGAGTCTTTCATATAATCATCAGGTGCCACTCCAGTGGTCAACAGGCCCTTTATTCGCCTGCTCTTAACTCATGTTAGGTTTGACGTTTTGTTCATGAATTGGATTATGAGATGTGTGATGTCTGTTTTTTCATTGTTCTTATCAATGGTTATGCCTCACCTTTCTTTTCTACTTAGTGGGGTTTAAGACAAGGATGTCCTTTATCTTCACTACTCTTTTTACTGGTTGTTGAAGGCCTTAGTCGAATGTTGGATGAGGCAAAAAGGAGGGATGAATTTAAAGGGATGGCATTTGTCCAGCTTCTTACGATTACTCACTTACTATTTGTTGATGATATCCTTATTGTTTATAATGGGGCGGCCAGCGATCTCTAAAAACTACAAGAAATCCTCCTTTTGTTTGGAAAGTCCATGGGTATGGTTATAAATGAGCAGAAATCATCTATTTCCATTTTCAATCTAAGTGAACAAGAAATCCAATATATCAGTTCTATGTTCCCTTCTGCGATTTTTGACCTTGCAGGAGGCCTTAAGTACCTGGGTTTTCATTTAAAGTCAAATTACTATAAAAAGGATGATTGGAAATGGTTGATTGCAAAGTTGGAGAATAGGTTAAAGTGTCAAAGCTTTTGGTGGCTTTCTAGGGCTGGTAGACTGGTTTTAGTCAAATTGGTGCTTGACGCTATCCTTGTCCACTATATGTCTATGGCTTGGATTCCTAAAGGTGTTTCAGAACAAGCTCAGAGGATTTGTTTCAAGTTCTTATGGGAGGTCTCTTAGGAGCAATTTGTTCTTCCTTGGATCAAATGGTCTCGTCTTTGTTGTGCCAAATCTTCTAGGTGGTTAGGGTTTAAAAACTATTTTCATGATCTTTAGGGGCTCTAGCGGCCAAGTGTGGGTGGCGTCTCTTATCTTCTTACCGTTTGTCGTCTCGGGTTATTTTTCAAAAATATATTGCTCCTCATTCATTGGAAGAGTGGGTTCGTCTCTAGAACAAGCCGAGACAAAACATATCGATGGTATGGCGGGCAGTATTAAACTCATTCAATTTGATTTCCTCTGGGTTGGCTTGGAAGATTGGTGATGGGGCCAAGGTTCGGTTGGGCATGGATCCATGGCCAAGTTGTGGTAACATTCATCTATCATCTCAGGCTCTTATTGAATGACTTAGGGATAAGGGCCTTTCCAGAATTGTACATATTAGCAACCCTACTCGAGCCACTCTTTGGCAACAAGGTAGGTTATTAACTGATAATTTAAATCTACATGGGGACTTCAAGAGGGAATGGGCCTTATACATAAATGCTTTATACTCATCTCATATCCATCTTTCTAATTCTACGAATGACCTGGTCTAGTCCGTAGCTCCGAATGGAGTATACACTCCAAAAATTGGATATATCCAGTTAGATA
This sequence comes from Pinus taeda, assembly GCA_000404065.3. Taxonomy (NCBI): domain Eukaryota; kingdom Viridiplantae; phylum Streptophyta; class Pinopsida; order Pinales; family Pinaceae; genus Pinus; species Pinus taeda. The sequence goes on from APFE030809931.1 coordinate 13,217, forward strand.
TTTTGGCACAGCATGTTGACTTGCTTTGGTGGTGGCGTGTACTATGGAAAACAAAGTGCCCCTCAAAGTCTCGGCTATTTACATGGTGTATTATTGAAGGAAAAGTCTCGACGTGGGATGTTATGCAATACAGACACAATCAGTTCGGGTTGGCGCTCTCTCTATTGATCACGTATTTGTCCATTGCTCCTTCACAAAGCATGGGTTGTTTGTAGGGTCGTTTTGGGTCTTGCATGTTCTTGGGAGGGGGTTGCTTCTTTATTTTTCGAAGGCTTGGGTCGAGGACAGGGAACCAAATCTTTTTGAGCTCTCCCACTTATTCTCAATTGGCGTATTTAGTTGGCTCGTAATAAATTGATTTTTAGGATTCCTTGTCATATCTGGTTCAGGTTACATTAGAGGGTATTCCCATTTTGTCCCACTACCCATAGACAAAACCCATTGCACATGGAAGGACTATCTTGGTTGAAACCCCAAATGTTAACTCCCCTTGGGGTTATTTCGATGGCATCACAGGAGGGTACAATATGTGGGGGGGGTTCGTGCTACACCTCTCGAAACATCATTCATTTCATGTTAAGATGGGAATGGCGAGGGGCACTAACAACTGGGTAGAACTTTTAGCTTGCAGATCACTTATTACCTATGCTCTAGAAAAAGGATGTGAACTACTTCAGATTTTTGGTGACTCTTTGTTGGTTGTGAATTAGGTCAATGGCAATCAATTGTGTCGTGTTGGAAAATGTAACTAGATTCGGTCTTCATAATTACCTTTGTACTTATGCCATTGTATATTTTATGTAAATATCAAAAAGCAAAAAAATATATATATATATATATATATTATATATATATATATATATTAATATATATTAAGTATGAGTTTCATGCTCAAGTCAAATAATTATTTTATTGAAGCATGTCCTTCATGCTCATTATTATTGGTATTGGTCAAAGTAAAGGATTTATAGCATTTATAGCCTGTAAAATTTTCCAAATATGTAATTTGGGTCAAAATTATCTATAGATTCCAAATTGGCCCTACCCCAAAAGACGTGTCTATTCAAACCTCTCTGGACAGTATAAATAAAGGGAGAATTGAGCTCATTTGGACACACAATTCGATTGATTTATTTTGAAATATCACAAAAGGAAGGAGGGTTGAAGCTTGATGTTGACAAGAAAAAGGAGGGTTCGGATTTGTGGAAGTTTTGCCTTGTCGCATCTCTTGTTGAAGGTCTGTTTTTGATGTTCTACTGTTGCTAGTCTCTTGTTGTTGATGGATGTGCTATACCGAAGGAGGGTTTGACTTGGCATCTTGAGGGTTTGAATATTTCTATGGTCATGGGCCTTGGACATCTCACTTTGATTTAATTCTATAAGAAGAGAATTTTTTGGGTTTTCCTCTTGGAGGGGTTTCGCGCTAGCTTTGAACCTATATCTTGTGTTCTTTGTATTTTCCTGATCTTCATGTTTTTGTACATTTGGTAATTGTATGATGAAGAAGATACAATAAATATTAATATGAAGCCAACAACATTCACAAGCAATTATCAAAGAAGAGAAATCTACCCTAAAATTGCAGACAACCTGACTTCTCAACATGGTATCAGAGCTAAGGTTGAAGGATGGTTGTTTGAAGATCACAACATGTTGGCATTTGGATCAAAGTTCGATGCATCCCTGATGGATCTCGGGTTTCTAAGGGAGCTCATCTATTCTCTAAGACACGATTCGTTTATGTTCTTGGGCTCGCATTACAGTGATTGATGGTGCGTGTTATAGGATCACATTACAGTGATTGGCTCATTTACGGTACAGTGGTTTATCTCCGTGGATTCGATTTATAGTGACTCATCTCTGTGTGATTCACATATATTACAATGTTTCATATCTATCCTTCTCTAAGATATTTCACTGTGATAAGGTTCTATTCTTTCATGGCTCGTATTCATTAATTACAAATGGCTCACATTCAATGGCTCCTATTCTTTGTGGTTCGGATCACACCTATGGTGGCTCACACAACACCAAGTGATTCGCATCCTAACTTTGTTGTAGCTCAATCTTGTGGCTCGTATCTCCTGTAGCTTGCTTCTATCACTTGGTCTTCTCTCTCGATTACTCTGAGTCTCGCATATGGAATTTATCAATGGTTGGATGGCTTGATTCTATTCTTCCATACTCACTTGGTTCACATTATTTGCTCATGGATCACATTGAAGGGTTATACTTACAAAGGCATCATAGATTATATGTTTGTGCATCGCACCATAAAACAGTGACATCGCAGCATCGCGCCATATAACAGTGACATCACTTCGATGTAAGCATCGCACTATGTGTGGCTCGTTTTCTATGACATTGACTCACACTTAATCACAGAAACTTAGATCTCACATTGGTGGTTGGCATATATATTCCTCTGAGGCTCGAATTTATAACGATAGCTCGTCTTATGGCTTGTTAGCAATTTTTTTGACTCACTATTGATCACTATGACTCTGTGACATTGCACTACGTTACCGTGATCATAGTTTTAAAAACTGGAAACGGTTACCAGACCAGTCCAACTAATAAACTGCAGGACTAGTCAAATCTCAATGAGCCGATTTTTACAAAAATACATTAAATAATTAATTTTTAATGAAAAAAAACTATTTTTAAGATTTAAAACCATGATTCCAAGCCAATAGAGACGAAATATGCAAAGTTTGCTCATTTATATACCATGTAAAGGTGAATATATCAAAATGGCATTGAGTGCAATACATATCATCGACAAAACACATAAGCAATGAGGCTCTAAATGGCATATAAGGTCCAAAAACAATCCTACAATCTATGAGGCCATTGGCCTACTACAAGACTACAAGTCTACACATGATCAATCATCAAATTCATCACCACAACAAGACACAGGATCGTCAACAAGAGTTACATAGACATCATCTAGATCAAACTCTGAGGATGCCTCAACCTCATCTGCAACCTCAGTAATAACACTTCCGTCAATCACAATAGAAGTGGACCTAACGGAAGCACGAGTTGGTCGAGTTGCACGACTAGTGCCTTCCATTGGTTGTTTGCCTTTGCTTGATGCGGCTTCTATTCCTGGTTCTGATGGCGCTACCAAATCTGCTTCATTCCCCCCTAACGCCATGTCAACATCAAAATCAACATCAAACTCAAGGACCTTCAGTCTCCTCCACCCATTTTGATGTTGGATCAATATCTTCCAACACAATGGGATCTAGATCAGATCTTCTGTTCATAATTTGGTTGTGCCTTAGTCGAAGGTTGTATTGCACGAAGACAAGATCATTTAATTGTTTTTGTTCGTAACGGTTTCTCTTCTTCGTGTGTGTGCGCTCAAAAACAGACCAATTGCGCTTACAACCTGAAGCACTGCAATTTTGGTTGATGACTCTAATTGCAAACTTTTGCAATTGAGGACATTGGTTGCCAAATGACTCCCACCAATGTGTTACAAAGAAAAAGACATTAACTAGTAACTTAGTTCATTTCATTACTTATTTACAAATTACAATTATTTATAGATAATTTGAATTGTAAATTTGTAATCAATTTAACTTGAAAAGAAAAACAAATTGGAATTGCTTACCTGGTTGATCCACATCTCTTGCCATCTTTGCCAAGTTTTTGCCAAAGGTACCAGCTACCATACTGAAAAGAGTAAGATGAAGGTACCAGCTGCCATACTGAAAAGAGTAAGATGTTTATGTATTTCCAATTGGTTTGCATGCTTAGGGACCATACACTCCAAGCAATCAATCAATCCATCTCTGACCTCCCCAACTTGCAGATCTCCTAGCTAAGCTTTATAATGATACTTTGGGTTCAAAAAATACCCAGTTGCATGTATAGGACAATGGACTTGATTGTTCCATTTGTTATCAATAATCTCCCAAATACGGCCATATTTAGCTAACTTATCCTTGAAAGTTGTCCATATATGCTCCATTGCCTGATCCATAGCCTCATAAATGTAGCACATGGCCAATATTTCCCCATCCACCATTCTTAGCACCTAGGAGAGGATTTGACTTGGCTCGGAGGTGTTCCCATGACCTTGTATGTTGACATACATGATGTAACATGCCCTCAAAGGGTCTCATCATAATTACATTTTGACTTTGACTCTCTAGAAGCACTTCAAAATGTGCTTGACCTATTTTCAATGAGCAAGAAACTCATTGACAAATAATATCAAAATAGTTTATCTTCTCTTGAATAAGTACAAATATCAAAATTACATTTATGAAGACCTAGCCTAGTTACATTTCCTTCAACACTCCCTCTTAACCAGGGAGGTATTCATACAACATTACAAGGTGTTTGGAAATTTTCAATCTTGAAGATTTCACATAAGAGAAATCAGATTAGATATTTGTCTCTTATAGCATCATATTCATCAGCATTGTCATAGTGCAAGGCCTTCACTAACAGCTCCATCTCTTTACGAGACCATGAGCTACAATGCTGGCGAGACCAATGATTTATAGACACCTTCATCATTGTCTCTCAAGGTACATACCCACCCAGGTATTCTCCGAGTATGACCTTCTAGGACTATTCTTATCTTGGGTTCCCAACCCTCAAAGAATATCAGTCCTCTTGCCTACTCTTGTCTTGAATGCCCTACACATCCTCAAAGAGTATCGGATGCCAGATGATTACCTAATCCTCACATTCTTTCTTCCCAAGTGAAGACAAGAATGTTGTGTCTATCTTGTGTCTACATTTCCATTCATGGCATTCATCTAGACTTACGGTTGTTAGTCCTGGTCTAGTGCATGACCCATGAAATGGAAAACACAATTGTCACTCCTTTGTAATCAGCGGTAATTCAAGACTCCCTCTTGATCAGGGACTTGTTAGAGCTCCCTCTTAACTGGGGACTCTTTCCTTCATCAGCAGCTTCTTTGTGGGTCCTTCAGCTACTTGATCTCCTTCCTTTCTTGATGTCATGAAGTCTTTGTTCAAACTTCTACCAAGTAGGGCAACATCCATCGATCACTTTCCTTCTTGGTTTGTCATGTCATTGCTTCGTGGAAAGTGACTATCAGGTTTTCTTGTCATCTTGGCTATTCCTTTGTCATCTTATCCATGCTTTGGAATATTCTTCACATGGATGCTTCGATGTACTTGCTAGGTTACATGCTTTGACCTAGTAGTCCATCATGACTTTATCCTGATATTGTTTCAACATTGCTTTTTCTTTTGTAGGATGGCTTCTTCGTCACAACATCTTTGTGGAGTAGAATCAGTTATCTGCACCTTTTATATCACCAAGGCCTTCATAGGTGTCAAGAGTCCTTTCTTCCTTTATCAGAGTTGTTCTGCCTTCTTTCGAGAGATATCTTTGAAGGCATTTTGTTAGATAGTGATTCTTGGTGATCATGGTATTCTTCACATTCTTGATCTCTTTCTTCATTAGCTTCTTCTTAGATAGATAGGTCAACCATCTAATGCTTTTTGGGAGAGTATTCCTTCATTGCTTGCTTTCTAGACTTGTCAGCATCTCTTCTTGCTTCTTCATCAACAATCATATGCTCCTTATGTTAGTGTATTATTGTTAAGTTATGGTATATTCTATGCTTATAACAGTTTACTTCTTTTTCTTATTATATTCCACCGATTAGCAATCACATGTACATAAAGTAAAGTGCAGATAGAACATTAAACGATGGACAGAAAACAAGCCAAGACAAGAAGACACAAATTGGCTACCAGGGAAAACCCCACAATGTGTGGGAAACCCTTGATAAAAGTTCTTTATCTTCAATAATCCAGCAGAGAAAATAGTACAAAAATCATCATATCAACAGTAGCAAACCCTAAATAGCATAGCATTACCGGCTTATATTCAAAAAAAGGCAGACGATATTCACAAACAACCATCAATTGACTTCATTCACCACCAAAAGTCCGGCTTCAAAGGAGGTTCAGATGAACCTACAGCGCAGTTCCAAAGAAGAGATCTTCTAGGCCACGCAAGTCAATCTTTACTTCTGCAGTTGCAGCTTCAGTTTCAGCAGTTTCCGGCTTCAAACTAAGGCAGTCGATATCTTGCAAACCGTTCATCGGATTAACTTCATTCCACCACCAGAAGTTGCGGCTTTCAGAGGAGGTTCACATGAACCTACAGCGCAATTCCAAAGAGGAGATCTTCTAGGCCACGCAAGTCAATCTTTACTTCTGCATTTGCAACTTCAGGCTTCACGTGTGAGAGAGACCCATTTCAGTGCAGTAGAGAAGAGACTCATATCTGCGCAGTAGAGAGAGAGAGATGTGATGAGATCAGTGAGTCCAAATGAGGAAAAGTCCTCTTATATTTATACACAACGTTGGTGGGTGAATAGATGCAACTGTTGGGCTTCTAAGCCTACATGAGTTGTAGGTCGGCTTGATAATAATTCCATAATCAAAATAAATTCATATCTCCATGAATACTTATCGCAATCAGATGATCTTTATATCAATCCTACACCTCTCGACGAGAGGAATCTAATAAAAATATTATCAGCCATGAATAAGATGACCCACATGAAGTTTTGCCC
>APFE030809931.1:25538-38903 GCA_000404065.3 Pinus taeda
AGTAGAGAAGAGACTCTTTTCTGCACAGTAGAGAGAGAGATGTGATGAGATGAGTGAGTCTAAATGAGGAAAAGTCCCCCTATATTTATACACAACGTTGGTGTTTGAATAGATGCGACTGTTGGGCTTCTGAGCCTACATGAGTTGTAGGTCGGCTTGATAATAATTCCATAATCAAAATAAATTCATATCTCCATGAATACTTATCGCAATCGGATGATCTTTATATCAATCCTACACCTCTCGACGAGAGGAATCTAATAAAAATATTATCAGCCATGAATAAGATGACCCACATGAAGTTTTGCCCTGGTTGCCAATTTTAACAATTATTTTGTTGACCTTCATTGCATTGTGGCACATGCCTTCGAGCATGTTCTTGGTGAAAGAGATTCTTTCATGCTTGATCATGTTATAGAACTATACCCATGACATAATTATATACAAATGATAACGTGACTTAAACTTTGATGCATGCACACCTCATCTTGATTGTCCTTTGATCATCTCTTGGTGTGGCCCTTCTTGCTTCATCTTAGCTTGACTGCATATCATTCTTTTCTTGAAACCCATGAATGGGATTCCCAATGAGACATTTGCTTTGGTCCATGAACCTTCTCTTGAAGATTCCATTGTAGGATCTTAAAGATCCTTGCCTTGCAAATGTTTCCTTTCTTTTGATGATGTAGGTCTTCTAAGATTCTTAATCATGATCAATTTTTCTTTCATCATACATGAGGTCCTATACTAGGTATGCTTCTTCTACATGAATAGCTTGAGCTATATCTAACATGCTCCTATATTCTAGAAGATATTTTCACCCATGCATGATTTATTCTTATTCTAAATGCTACATCTTCATGAGTATCTAGAATTTTATGTACATCATGCTTCTAGCTTCTAGAGGTTGATTCTAGCCATGCAATTTTAATTTATTCCTACATGCTCCTATCCTACTCAAAACTTTGAAAGAAGTCTACAAGTAAAGAGTTTGACCTAGTCATAGTAGATATCTGGAGAACCTTCCTTCTTTTGCTTCTTTCCTTCTTCTTTCATCTCTTGAGTCAAGTGAGCTTCTTCCCTCTTTCTTTTGTTGTTGTTGTCCTTCTTAAGCTTAGGGAAATTCCTTTTGTCATGTCCATATTCTTGGCATCCAAAACATTGGATCTTGGACATGTCTTTGTTGTTTGTTCTTCGTGGACAAAACTTGCGAAATTTACCCTTTTTTTGGCCATGTTAGCAAATGCTTACTCCTTTGATCCCACGTCTTCTTTTGCCTTAAGTTTGGTTTCCTTTGTTCTGCATAGAGACCACATTTCACTGAGAGTAGTTGCTTCCTTCTTGGCATATATGTTAGATGTGAAGTTTCCCCACTCCTCAGGTAGAGCATTGAGTACTACAGTTGTCATCTCTCTGTCAGACATGACTTCCCCAAGCTCTTGAAGTTGATCTCTCATTATAGAGATTTTCATGAAGTAGGGAGCTATTCCTTCCTTTGTTATCTTCATCTTGTATAATTCATTTCAAAGTGATATAACTTCTCCGGTTGTGCATACCGAGAATAGCTCTACTAGCTTATAATAAATTTCTTTTGATGTCTCAAACTTGGAGACATAAGGAATGAGAGTCTTTGATTGATTCTATCAGAATCCTTTGAGCTCTTGTCTCATCCTTATTGTACTTGGCTAAGGCTTGAGTCTATTCCTTAGCAAGGATAGTGATATTCCCTTTGACATGCTCTAGGAGTTCATTCTCCTTGAGTAGTAGATCAGTCCTCTTCTTCCATGCAATAAGTTATTGGTACCTACCAATTTATTGCTTTTCTTCCAAAAAGACATTGGTGTATATTCAGAAGGGGACATGTACTTACTTGATAGATTTTGAGATGTAATGGATTTGCTTCCTCCTTGAAGGCTTGATGACTTGTCTTCCCTGGATCTTGATGTTCTTCAAGTTGCCTTCTCCAAGTAGACTTGCTTGGTGATGAGGTTTGCTTGAAGACTTGTAGCTTGATGTAGGTCCTGCTTCAATCTGCTCTTCTTTGTAGGTGCCTTTATGTAAGGCTTTCTTCTAGCTTTATAGACCTCCTTGATGGATGATGGATTGTAGACCCTTCTTGTTCTTGAAGTGGTTGAGACTTCTAGGCTTAATGCTTCAACTTTGTAGATGCTTCTTCTTGATGACTGTTCTTGAGTTGCCCTTTGTTTGATGTGTCACCTTACCTCTGAGACCATGCTGAAGAATCTATGGCAAAGTAGTGTAGTGTGATTCTTCGTTACTTGAAAGGAAATACCCTTGTAAGTTTTCTCTTATTGAAGCTTCTTATTTGAACAACTGCCAAACCCTAGACCCTTGACTAGGATATCCTCCAAGCATGAGTCAAATCCTTCCTCTTTCTGCACTATAACTTCCGACACATGAACTTCTTCCTTCCGGCACTTAGCTCCTTAGTACGTCGTCCTTCTTCTACTGCTTGTCCAAGTCAGACTTCTCTTCTTCTTAGGAAAAATCCTAGAACATTAGGGCTTCTTTACTTTGCTATAGGGATAACCTTCTTCACTTTCCTTAGAGACCTTGTAGACCTAGTTATACATCCAAATGAGGTCTCTCAATGTGTTGCCTTTATATGTTGTCAAATCTGCAATAGTTCACTTCTGAAATCTTCGCACATGTGGACAGAAACCCTAAAGCAGTCCTCTTATATTCATTGTCTTTTCATTCCTTCTTTGTTGGATGGGGAGGCCTTATAGGCCTTGTTTATTAGCCTAGAACAAAGATATTTTGCCACTATGATTTCTTGTTGTAATGACCACAGGCAGACATTCATTCCCTTGCACGTGTCACTATGTGAACCCGAGAGACAGTCCCTTTAAACTTCGTTGTTCTACCTCCTTGCTTCGCTGCCCTTGTAGACCTTTACCTTAGCTTTTCTTCGTCCTTCTTGTTCTCTTTTGCTTGCGGATTTCATAGCACAATTTGATGCGTTGTCTTTGGAGTGGACAGCCTCTATAAATAGAGGTTTGTCCCTCCTCTTTAGGCTGACTTGACTGTCCATTAGGCCGACTAGACAGTTTCATCATAATTCAACTTTTATTCATTATTTTGCTGCTTGGAGACTTCGTTGATGCTAGGAGAGGATTTGACTTGGCTTGGACGGGTTCCCATGACCTTGTATGTTGATATACATGATGTAACATGCCCTCAAAGAGTCTCATCATAATTACATTTTGACTTTGGCTCTCTAGAAGCACTTCAAAATGTGCTTGACCTATTTTCAATGAGCAAGAAACTCATTGACAAATAATATCAAAATAATTTCTCTTTTCCTGAATAAGTACAAATATCAAAATTACATTTATGAAGACCTAGCCTAGTTACATTTCCTTCAACACTCCCTCTTAACTAGGGAGGTATTCATACAACATTACAAGGTGTTTGGCAATTTTCAATCTTGAATAATTCACATAAGAGAAACCGGATTAGCAATCCATCTACTATAGCATCATATCCATCAGCATTGTCATAGTGCAAGGCCTTCACTAACAACTCCATCTCTTTACGAGACCATGAGCTACAATGCTGGCGAGACCAAAGATTTATAGACACCATCATTGTCTCTCAAGGTACATACACACCCAAGTGTTCTCAAAGTATGACCTTCTAGGAATATTCTTATCTTGGGTTCCCAGCCCTCAAAGAATATTGGTCCTCTTGCCTACTCTTGTCTTGGATGCCCTACACATCCTCAAAGAGTATCGGATGCCAGATAATTACCTATTCCTCCCATTCTTTCTTCCCAAGTGAAGACAAGAATGTTGTGTCTATCTTGTGTCTGCATTTCCATTCATGGCCTTCATCTAGACTTAGGGTTGTTAGTCCTGGTCTAGTGCATGACCCATGAAATGGAAAACACAATTGTCACTCCTTTGTAATCAGGGGTGATTCAAGACTCCCTCTTGATCAGGGACTTGTCAGAGCTCCCTCTTAACTGAGGACTCTTTCCTTCATCAACAACTTCTTCTTTGTGGGTCCTTCAGCTGCTTGATCTCCTTCCTTTCTTGATGTCATGGAGTCTTTGTTCGAACTTCTTCCAGGTAGGGCACCATCCATCGATCACTTTCCTTCTTGGTTTGTCATGTCATTGCTTCGTGGAAAGTGACTATCAGGTTTTCTTGTCATCTTGGCTATTCCTTTGTCATCTTGTCCATGCTTTGGAATATTCTTCTCATGGATGCTTCGATGTACTTGCTAGGTTACATGCTTTGACCTAGCAGACCATCATGACTTTATTCTAATATTGTTTCTACATTGCTTTTACTTTTGTTGGATGGCTTCTTCGTCACGACATCTTTGTGGAGTAGAATCAGTTATCTGCACCTTTTATATCTCCAAGGCCTTCATAGGTGTCAAGAGTCCTTTCTTCCTTTATCAAAGTTGTCCTGCCTTCTTTCGGGAGATATCTTTCAATGCATTTTGTCAGATAATGATTCTTGGTGATCATGGTGTTCTTCACATGCTTGATCTCTTTCTTCATTAGCTTCTTCTCAGATAGATAGGTCAACCATCTAATGCTTCTTGTGAGAGCATTCCTTCAATGCTTGCTTTCTGGACTTGTCAGCATTTCTTCTTGCTTCTTAGTCAGCAATCTTATGCTCCTTATGTGAGCATATTCTTTTGTTGACCTTCATTACATTGTGGTACATGCCTTCGAGCATGTTCTTGGTGAAAGAGATTCTTTCATGCTTGATCATGTTATAGAACTATACCCATGACTTAATAATATACAAATGATAACATGACTTAAAATTTGATGCATACATACCTCATCTTCATTCTCCTTTGAACATCTGTTGGTGTGGCCCTTCTTGCTCCATCTTAGCTTGCCCGCATATCATTCTTTTCTTGAAACCCATGAATGGGATTCCCAATGAGACATCTGCTTTGGTCCATGAATCTTCTTTTGAAGATTCCATCATAGGATCTTAAAGATCCTTGCCTCGCAAACGTTTTCTTTCTTTTGATGATGTAGGTCTTCTAAGATTCTTAATCATGATCAATTTTTATTTCATCATACATGAGGTCCTATACTAGGTATGCTTCTTCTACATGAATATCTTGAGCTATATCTTCCATGCTCCTATGTTCTAGAAGATATTTTCACCCATGCATGATTTATTCTTATTCTAAATGCTACATCTTCATGAGTATCTAAAATTCTATGTACATCATGCTTCTAGGTTCTAGAGGATGATTCTAGCCATGCAATTTTAATTTATTACTACATGCTCCTATCCTACTCAAAACTTTGAAAGAAGTCTAGAAGTAAAGAGTTTGACCTAGTCATAGTAGAGATCTGGAGGATCTTCCTTCTTTTGCTTCTTTCCTTCTTCTTTAATCTCTTGAGTCAAGTGAGCTTCTTCCCTCTTTCTTTTGTTGTTGTTGTCCTTCTTAAGCTTAGGGCAATTCCTTTTGTAATGTCCATATTCTTGGCATCCAAAACATTGGATCTTGGACATGTCTTTGTTGTTTGTTCTTTGTGGACCAAACTTGCCAAAATTACCCTTTCTTTTGGCCATGGTAGCAAATGCTTGCTCCTTTGATCCCACATCTTCTTTTTCCTTATGTTTGGTTTCCTTTGTTCTGCATAGAGACCACATTTTACTAAGAGTGGTTGCTTCCTTCTTGGCATATATGCTAGATGTGAAGTTTCCCCACTCCTCGGGTAGATCATTGAGTACTACAGTTTTCATCTCTATGTCAGACATGACTTCCCTAAGCTCTTGAAGTTGATCTCTCATTATAGAGATTTTCATGAAGTAGGGAGCTATTCCTTCCTTTGTTATCTTCATCTTGTATAATTCATTTCTCAATGATATAACTTCTCTAGTTGTGGATATCGAGAATAGCTCTACTAGCTTATAATAAATTTCTTTTGATGTCTCAAACTTGGAGACATAAGGAATGAGAGAGTCTTTGATTGATTCTATCAGAATCCTTTGAGCTCTTGTCTCATCCTTATTGTGCTTGGCTAAGGCTTGAGTCTGTTCCTTAGCAGGGATAGTGATATTCCCTTTGACATGCTCTAGGAGTTCATTCTCCTTGAGTAGTAGAACAGTCCTCTTCTTCCATGCAAGAAAGTTATTGGTACCTACCAATTTATTGCTTTCCTTGCAAAAAGACATTGGTGTATATTCAGAAGGGGACATGTACTTACTTGATAGATTTTGAGGTCTAATGGATTTGCTTCCTCCTTGAAGGCTCGATGACTTGTCTTCCCTAGAACTTGATGTTCGTCAAGTTGCCTTCTACAAGTAGAGTTGCTTGGTGATGAGGTTTGCTTGAAGACTTGTAGCTTGGTGTAGGTCTTGCTTCAATCTGCTCTTCTATGTAGGTGCCTTTATGTAAGGCTTTTCTTCTAGCTTTGTAGACCTCCTTGATGGATGATGGATTGTAGACCCTTCTTGTTCTTGAAGTGGTTATGACTTCTAGGCTTCATGTTTCAACTTTGTATATGATTCTTCTTGATGAGTGTGCTTGAGTTGCCCTATCTTTGATGTGTCACCTTACCTCTGATACCATGTTGAAGAATTCGTTACTTGATACGATTTGTGAAATTTTTTACTTTTCTTCTTAGCTTATTCTTCTTCTTCTTATTATTAGTACATATGTGTGTACTTCATCAAACTGCTACCAAAACATAAATAACAAGAACACAAAGTTTGGCTTTTTGCTAGGGACAAAACCTGTCCACTCTTGAGAGGAAAACCTTTTGTAAGTTTTCTCTTATTGAAGCTTCTAATTTGAACAACTGCCAAACCCTAGACCCTTAATTAGGATATCCTCCAAGCATGAGTCAAATCCTTCCTCTTTTTGCACTATAACTTTCGGCACATGAACCGTTTCCTTCCGGCACTGAGCTCCTTAGTACTTCGTCCTTCTTCTACTGCTTGTCCAAGTCAGACTTCTCTTCTTCTTAGGAGAAACCCTAGAACATTAGGGCTTCTTTACTTCGCTAAGAGGGAACCTTCTTCGCTTTCCTTAGAGACCTTGTAAACCTAGTTATACATCCAAATGAGGTCTCTCAATGTGTTGCCTTTATCTATTGTCAAATCCGCAATAGTTCACTTCTAAAATCTTCGCATGTGTGGACAACAACCCTAAAGCAGTCCTCTTATATTCGTTGTCGTTTCCTTCCTTCTTTGTTGGATGGGGAGGCCTTATAGGCCTTGTTTATTAGCCCAGAACAGGGATATTTTGCCACTATGATTTCCTGTTGTAATGTCCGCAGGTAGACCTTCATTCCCTCACACATATCACTGTGTGAACCCTAGAGACAGTCTCTTTAAAATTCGTTGTTCTTCCTCCTTGCTTCACTACCCTTGTAGACCTTTACCTTAGCTTTTGTTCATCCTTCTTGTTCTCTTGTGCTTACGGATTTCAAAGCACAATTTGATGTGTTGTCTTTGGAGTGGACAGCCTCTATAAATAGAGATTTGTCCCTCCTTTTTAGGTCGACTAGACAGTTTCACCATAATTCAACTTTTATTCATTATTTTGCTGCTTGGAGACTTCGTTGATGCTAGGAGAGGATTTGACTTGGCTTGGAGGTGTTCCCATGACCTTGTATGTTGACATACATGATGTAACATGCCCTCAAAGGGTCTCATCATAATTACATTTTGACTTTGACTTTCTAAAAGCACTTCAAAATGTGCTTGACCAGTTTTCAATGAGCAAGAAACTCATTGACAAATAATATCAACATAATTTCTCTTTTCTTGAATAAGTACAAATATCAAAATTACATTTATGAAGACCTAGCCTAGTTACATTTCCTTCAACACGAGTGGTTGTAGATGTATTTTGTAATGCACTTGGCATGCTCTACAATGTTTTTTACTCACTCCACTTTGCCTATGTCTTCAAGCATGATGTCTATGCAATGTGCAGCACATGGAGTCCAAAACATGGTCTTATATTTGGACTCAAGTATCTTTCTAGCAAGAACATAGTTTGAAACATTATTTGTGATGACCTACACAATATTTTGCCCCCCCCCACTTCTTGAATAATCTCATCCCGAAGCTCAAATAGAAAGGTTGCATCCTTCACCTTATCAGATGCATCAACTGATCTCAAAAACATGGTTCCTTGAGGGCAAGAAACAAAGAAATTAATGATATTTTGGTTCTTTCCATCGATCCATCCATCTAACATGATGGAACAACTTGTTTTGGGCCATGACTCTCTATACTCAGCCAAATACTCATCAATGGAAGAAATCTCTTTTTGCAAAAGAGCTCCCTTTAAGTCATGCATAGTAGTGCCTTTGAAGCCCTTTCTAGCAGCTATAACAGAGTCCCACATAGCTTGGTAGTAAGGTGAGGGAGCAGCATGAAATGGGATATTTGCATCATCCCACCATCTAACAATGTATTGATAAGAAGATTCTTTGCATTGGTTTTTCCAATGTTCATCCAACGTGGGTTGACGACTTGGCTAGGAGGAAGTGGGATTAGCAGAGGCAGTGGTGGTAGAGGATGAAACATAACTTTAGATGTTTGTTCTCTTTGTTCCTTTAGATTGTTGGCTAAGAGCAAGAGGAACATAGTGAAAGGGGTCATTGGTGGAAGGGATAGAAGACGAGTCTTGAATCTCATAATCATCATACGCACTCTCTTTCATGGCTTGTAATAATTCCCTCTTCCTTGAAACTTCTTCTTGGATGGCCTTCTCCCTAACCTTATTCTCCTCAAACTTTTCAAACTTGGCAAGGTATTGTGCCCTAACAAGACCTAACACTTCCTTTGGTGCTTCACATGGCTTTACTGTGAAAATTTCTGATTCTAACACATCAGAAACCCCGACTGTATTTTTTTGGTTTACTATCTTCTACTTGTTCTTTGCATTAACAAGATATTTAAATACATAAATATCGAAGTAAACACAAATGCAGCCTTCACAAATATACAGATCAACCAATGAAATAAACTGAAACAACACAAGGGAAACCGTTATTTTTGGACAATCGTCCCTGGAAAAAACCCAATGCGGGAAAATTAGTGCAGCATATATGAGGGTTTAATTATTAAGCAGATTTTGAATACAACTATGGTGCTAGAAATGGCTCACTCTTTAAAGAATATCCTTGGCAGTAATACCTCTATCCGGAGACATATATTTCGGTTGATCAGCAACTAGATGAACAATCCCACAGTGATTCTGGTTGTTCCTTGTGCTGGACAGCGAAAGCTGCTCCACACACTCCTCTGGAACTGTGTCACCCTCTCTGGTTTTGCATCAGCCAATCAGCTCTCAGTCTGTTCCACTGAATCACCTTAGCGTAGCCCCAGAAGCTCTTTGCGTCCCCTGCGTCAGCCTCTATGGCCTCTATGTCAACTTCTTTGGCACTTTGTGTCCTCTGCGCTAACCTCCTTAGCCTCTACATCAACCCTTGTTGCCTCTGCGTCAGCCCTCCTAGGCTTTGCGCTGCCTCTTCCGGCACTCTGTTGATTCTCTGATATGTATTCTTCAGCCTTGGATCGAAATCCTCTTGTTGAACTACCCCTCGTTGCAACTGATCACTCACTCAATTTCCTCAGCAAACGTTGCCCCAAAAAAATCGAATTCTTGATCTCTTTTGGTGTATCTCCAACTGACCCTCAAGCCTCCTCTTATACTTTTCCAGTTGACAATTCAACGAACGAGATTAAGTCCCTAATCAACGGCTAAGATTAGATTTGGCTTGATCCTAGTCACTTAGAACTTTCTCACCCATATTATATTAATACAGATTAATATTTTAATTTTAACTTAGGAACTCATTAAATATATTAATTATTTTAATATCTCTTCAGCCGGGTGGAATTTCTCCCAACGATTTTTGGGTCTTGGAGATCTCATGTGCCTTCGCCTCTCCACCAAATTTTATGGCTAGAACACATTCGATGCTACCAAAAATCAACATTTACTTGGCCTCTTATCCCAGCCACGTGTTAATTCAATTTGAGAATACCCCCACCTCCAATAGATTTATTGCAAAATTTGCATATCGTTTTTCCATCAATCACATCACAATGAGCCCATGCAGTGTCCTTGGCTTTTGGAGCCATGTTGGATTGAAATAATTAAAATTTGCAAAGAAAACTACCATTTACAAGAAAGAAAAAAATAAAAAAATAAAAAATAAAAAAATTGCAGCCAAAAAAAGGAAAACTTAAGATAAATTTAGGAAAAAAATGCATATGTAGCCTACAAAATTTGATAGCATAGAACTAGAAATTTGATAGCAAAGAACACAAAAAAACTTAATACATGGACAACAACAAAATGAGGAATTTTTCAAGAGAAAATCCTTACCTAGAAATGCAAACTAACTTTCTTAGCCTACTCTTGAAGATGCCAACTCTACTAACAACTCCAAACTATCTCCAAAATAGGCCCAAGTCCAACTCCAAGCCTCCAAGATGACTACTCCAACAAATAATCAACACTCTCCAAGCTCCCAATCAAACTCACAAAAACTCCAAATGAAATGTGTGAGGCAAATGCGGGAGGTGAGCTCCTTTTAAAGGCTTAGAGAGGGTGTTTTTGGAGGGAAACAACCCTTACTTTCCTTCCAAAACACCCAGGAAGCTTCCAAAAAGAGTCTGTGTGGGTTTGTCACCGTCTATCACGACCTTGGCAATGAACCGGTCGGTTTATGATAGAACCGGCCGATTTGACCATAAACCAGTCGGTTCCATCATAAATCGATCAGTTTGGTCTGATTTTTGTGATTTTTTGGCAAAGTCAACCCTTAAACCGGGTTTTTTGCCTGATTCGACCCAGTTGCCTAATGAACTGGCTGGTTTGACCAATTTTCGGTTCATGTCAATCAATTCTTAAAACTATAACAATGATTCACTCTTCATCATTTGTGGCTCGCTCTTCATTATAAGCGACTCACAATGCAATTTGGAAACCTGATAGTGATCTTTTTGCCCTGACGTATGGCCAGTGAGACTATGAATTGTACAACATTGACAGTGATTCTTTAACAATGAGAAAATACTCTTGATGATAATAACGGCAATGACTTGGCAGTGATATTCATGTAATTGATATATATAGCAACTGAGTATAGCCAACCTATTTGTGAAGTCTACCAATGCAATAGGAGCCTCCTAAAGATCGCATACATATTCCTATGGATTTGGCTCGTGCTAATCTCTAAGGCTCTAAAGCATGACTATGATTTGCACAACAATGACCTTGGCTGATGACAGTGACTCAAGAATGTATGATAATGGAGAATTATGACAACAGTGCTTGTAACCTGAACACATCAGTGACATTGTTGACAGGAAGATTGGGAGTAAAACAGTGAGAAAGTGACAATGACTTGAAGACTATGACATTAACACTTGTTGCATAATAGTAAAGTGGCAAACATAACAGTGATCTCAGAAAAGTCAAAACTTTATATGACAAAGATGAATGAAGTTCATAAATGTCAACCCACGTATCAAGAATAGATCTCTGCAAAGAAGGATAGGTAAAATTCAAAGAGGTACATATAATTTATGATCTATGTCCTTTAGGTCATAATGATGATCTTGAGAAGGGTTTGCATAAATATTAGAGACAATGACATGTAAGAGTTTGATGATATGCTACATATGAAGACTAGGTCTTGTAATCTAATGAAATGGATAAAAGATATGTCAAACAGTATCATTAGGGTTTTGCAGCATTTTGCAATGCTTGGATGACAAGTCTTAATGACTATGATAGATCTAAGGTTTGCATAGAATTTGCAATTTCTAACAAGATCTTGAAGACCTTAAAATTTAGGGTTTTGCAACTAACTCTCTTGTGTGGTTGTATAACTTTATAGTTCATATGTGACAAGTCTTGACATCTAGGGTTTGTAAACCCTAGAAAAGTATGGAATAAAAGGAGAAACCCTAGAAATAGAAGCCCTAACTGATTGTTTCCACTATGAAAGGTAAAGGAACCTACTCCTTAAGAATGACAGGTATTATATCATGATGATATGAAGACAAGGGATCCAAAATTAAGAGAGAGTCAACCTTCCTCTAGAGATAAGTATTTAACATCTTCTTGATTATTACTAATGTTATTGTTTTCATATTTTGTCTCCCTGTTCTTTCATAAGTCTTCTAACCAAGGTGACAAGTCAAGGCAAGTTCCATCTAAAGCTTGACCAAGCGGATAAAAGACTTGAAGGATGAAGACTATGAAGGAAGGAGCAGTTTGATGACTATTAGATGGCAAAAGTTTACTAACCTCAGATGGAAAGAGGGAGTTGTAAAGACCTTGATGAATACAATATTGAAGCTTCTTGATTGATTTGCTCCTAATTGATGATTGAAAGTTCAAGAGCATGAATCAAAACTCTGTCACAATATGAGATAGACCATGCAAAGGTATGTTGACCTCAAAGGGAGCAAGTAGTAGAACTTAACATGAAGAATCCCACACCTTGACTTGAGGTCATTATGATTTGGTAATCTTCTTTTGATGATCTGTTTGAGATATAATTTTTGGCTCCCTAGAAAGACATACTGCAAAAGTATATTCAGCGGCTGGAAAGACAACAATTGAGATAATTTGTTGGATAATATTGGTGTACCTATAGTTGCTTAGTTTGATCATGGAACACATGGATTGTGTGGATAGCACTATTGATCACTTGGAAGAGCATGAGGACAAAATTGATATTTGGAAAGTTCATATGACTTATTAAAGAGTATGAGGCAAAACTCTATTATGAAGAATAGAAGGCACGTGCTAGTAGTTGTGAGGAAGTTTTGGCTCTTTGAAAAAGACAGGTGAACCATTTGATGACAAAGTTGCATGATTGAGAAAGGTTGAAGTTTTGATCTGATGTTGTTAGGAGCCAAGAAAACCTGTCATGAAGATAGAATGTGAAAGAATTTAGCTTTGTTATATGTTTGACAACCAGAATAGTCAAGGCTCAGGTATGATGTAATGTGAGAAAGGAGCCCACAGCTATAACTATATCTCAACGAAAGAACAAGTAGTTAATGTATTGATGAAGTATGAGACTAGCGAACGATTGTAATGAGGGATCTCCTCCTTGTTTGAGAGGGAGTAAGGACTACCTCCCTGGTTGAGACAAAGTGATAGAGGACACCGTATTCTCCATGTGTCATGCACTAGGCCAGGAACAATGTTGCACGAAGCGGGGATGAAACGGGGACGTTTTTTTCGAAGCGAGGACACAGAAGCGTCATTTTCCAAAAATCTAGGAAGCGAAGCGTCTGCAGAAGCGTCTGCTATATATATAATTTTCCAAAAATCTAGGAAGCGAAGCATCTACGGAAGCGTCTGCTATAT
>APFE030809933.1:0-26407 GCA_000404065.3 Pinus taeda
TGATTGTTGCTAGACCCCTGTGGGGCTAGTGGGATCCACCTCTGTCCGCAGAGGGGATTTACCTCCGCAACAAACCCTGACCTAATTGACCATGAAACCCTAAAGGAAACATTTTGCAAATTTTAATGAAAAGAAGACTGTATATGCCTTTTTAAAAGAACAAACATGAACCAACAGGTAAATGACATATGGGACGTGAGGAAAACCACTCTCTTCAGATGATCCATGTGCTTAATGGAATGCAGATGACTAGGCGGGACTCCTAAAAATGAAATGCAACAAAAGAGGTTTTGATCTCTGACGGAGGGTTGAACAGACCGACTCTAACAGGACTAGCAGCTCCGAGTGGTCACTAGATTTCCTGATAACAGTGAGGATCCTGAAACATTTTTATTTGAGTTTGAAATCTTGTGTAGAACCTATGATTACTTAGAAGACTCTCAAAAACTTAAGTTGTTTCCTTCAACATTGAAAGGAGCTACTTTGAAGTGGTTCATGGGTTGGTCACTCAGTCCATTAGAACATGGAATGACATGAAGAAAGTATTTTTGGACAGGTATTTTGATTATTGCATGCCTACCAGTCACAAGGATGAAGTGTTCAAAATGATGCAAAGAGAGGATGAAAATTTATAGGATTTAATTGAGAGATTCAAATATAACTTGAAAACAGGAAAGATGGATAATTTAGATAAAGATATCTTAAAAGCTCTTCAATTAAAAGCCATTAGAGATGAATGGATAGATATCCTTAACATGATGGGGAAGGGAGATATCTCTCAACTCCCATTAAGTGACATAGGAGAATTATGCATTCATCTCTCAAGAGGGAAATCCAGAACTGGGAAAGGTCCAAGAGATCCTTCTCTTGTTAGAGTGAATAAGTCTGCAACTAGATCAATGAGTAGGGAATAAATTGGGAATATGCTTGATGAATTCAAAACAGATATTTTAGGGAGCCTTAGTGAGCAAGTAGACACCCTTAAGTTACAAAACAAGCAGAAAACAGAGGTTGATGCTTTAGCTATTTTCTATCCCAAATGCAGAAAAAAACACGCTTTAAGAGAATGCCCTTTAGAGGCAAAAATCATAGAGACTTGTGTGATTTGTTCAGAAAACCATGAGACCAAGGGGTTTCCTTCAATTCCAGGTCTTAAGGCTGTTTTTCAAGAAGAAACAATTCCAAACTCAGCAGAATCTCTTTGCTTTGTCTCTAGAAGACCTTGGCAGGGGCCACAAAATCAGGGATTTAACAATAAAATGTATCTTTAGCCCCCACCAAATTGGAATTCTTGGTAGCAACCTTGGCCTTAACCACAACCTCAATCTCAATCTCAACCTTGGGCTCAAGGAGTACAAAATCCTTATGGAATATTTTCTCAATATTATCAATATCCTCCATCATATCAAAATTATCCTCCCCCACAAATTCCACAACAAAATCAGCAGCCACAGCTTCAAAATCAGAACCCTCAACTTTCACTACCATTTCCACAAAACAATCAGTAGCCACAACTTCAAAACCAAAATCCTCAACTCTTACTACCATTTCAGTAGAGACCAAATCAGCGACCTGCCCAACCATTACCAAACCCCAATAATAAAAATCCTCAAAATACTTACATGGTGGAAGGACAACAATTTCCAACTTATATTATCACTCCTATAGATCCCAATGATGTTCAACTGAGATTTGGTAGGATATTAGAAAAAGAAAGTCCCTCTGTAGCTATTCAGGAACAAGACAATTCTGAGGAAGATTCTCTACAGCCCATTAAAAGTTTCGAAGGAACATCTCTCCAAAACCAAAATACTGAAAGTGAAAAACAAAAAGAACCGGTGAACTCAACTCCTCTCATTGAGCAACCAGTATCTACTTCTGCACCTCCTTTTCCTGAAAGATTACAAGTTGATAGAGGAGTAGAAAAGCAGATTATGTTTCCTAATTATGATTTTCTAGATGAATTGAAAAACGTCTATATCAAAATCCCTTTGTTACAGGCCATTAAGGAGATTCCAATCCTAGCTAAAACAATAAAGGAGTTGAGCATAATGAAACCAGGAAGAAAAGAAAAAGAAACAAAAATAATTCACCTAGTAGGAAAAAGAGAAGACATAATGATGGGAAAAATTGTCATACAAAAATGTGTAGATCCAGGAAGTCCAATTGTGAAAGCACATATCAATGGAGTTGAAATTCCAAATACATTGATTGATTTAGGAGCAGAAATAAACATCATGAGAAAACAAACCGTGGAATAGCTCAAGCTTCCTAATCTTCTTTACACACCTACATTACTGCAATTAGCAAATAGATCTGTAATCAAACCAGATGGTGTGTTATAAGATATTTCAGTGTCCTTAGATTCTTGGGAATATCCTGTTGATTTTATGATTTTAACCCCCAAGAACAATCTAGGAGGACATCCACTTATATTAGGAAGACCTTGGCTGGCCACAACTGATGCTTTCATTAGTTGTATATCTGGTGACATGTATATTTCTGATGGGAATTCAACAAAGAAATTCACTCTGTATCCTCTAGAAAGAACAATCACAGAAATAGATGACAAAGAATGGATTGACGATGAAAATGACTTTCAGCCTCTCTTTACTATTTCAAACATTAGTGAAGATAGTAAAATCCTGAATACAATGGAAATTTTTGAATCATCTCCAAAATATGAACATGATCAATTCCAAGAAAAAACCAATATTGAATATTTGTCATCTAGGAAGATGTCTCTTTATTCTATGGAAGAATTTGGTAGCTCTACAATTGAAATATTTCTAGGGAGAACATTAAACATAAACATTAACTTGGAGAAATTACAACAGGAAAAGCTAATCAAAAAATTACAACAACATTTTGCTGCATATGCATGGGAATATACTGACATGAAAGGAATTAGTCCTAAGACTTGAATACATCACATCTACATTGAGGAAAATTGTAAACCTATCAGAAAAGCTCAAAGAAGGATGAATCCAAATCTTAGGGAAATTGTGAAAGAAGAGTTGCAAAAACTACTGAATGTAAACTTCATTTACCTAATTTCAGATAGCCAATGGGTTTCCCCTTCAGTGATTGTGCCCAAAAAGAATGGTAAATGGAGGGCGTGCCTTGATTATCGAGAATTAAATAAAGCTACCCTAAAAGATCCTTTTCCTTTGCCCTTTATAGATCAAGTGTTAGATACATTAGCAGGTAATAAGTATTTCTCATTCTTGGATGGTTTTAGTGGTTATAATCAGATTCAGGTGGCACCTCAAGATCAAGATAAAACCACATTTACTTTTCCATGGGCAACCTATGCCTACTGAGTACTTCCTTTTGGATTATGTAATGCACCTGCAACATTCCAAAGAGTAGTACTAGGAATTTTTTCTGATCTAATACATGATTGTGTAGAGGTATATATGGATGACTTTACAATCTATGGGAATATATTTGAAGAAGCTTTGGAAAATTTGTAAAAAGTTCATAAAAGATGTAAGGAAGCAAACCTTTCACTAAGCCATGAATTTTTTTTTATGATGTTTACAGAAGGGATTGTTTTAGGACATCACATTTCAGGAGATGGAATTAAAGTTGATAAATCTAAAGTTGAAGTCATCTCTAAATTATCAATTCTAGATTGTCAAAAGGATGTTAGAATTTTTCTAGGATTTACAGGATACTATAGACAATTTACGTAAAAAATCACTAAAATAGCATCCCCACTCTTCAAATTACTCACCGAGGATTGTGAATTCAATTGGAATCCTGATTGCTAGATAGCATTTGAGACTTTAAAAGCAAGAATTTCTGAAGCACCCATCTTGAGAGGTCCAATTGGAAACTACCTTTTCACATTTCAACAAATGCTTCAGATACAACTCTGGGAGTTGTATTAGGAAAAAAATATTTTATTCCCTATGTCATCTACTATACAAGTAAGAATTTGACTCCCACTGAGTTAAATTATACTGTAACTAAAAAGGAATTTTTAGTTGTTGTTCATGCTATAAACAAATTTAGACATTATATAACAGGATATGAAACCTTTGTTCATAAAGATCACTCTGCAATTATATACTTAATGAATAAACCTACTACTAATGGCAGAGTTACAAGATGGCTATTACTTTTACAAGAATTCAAAATTATTGTGCTAGATAGACCTAGAAAAAAAGCACAGTTGTTGATTTCTTGTCGAGAATTAAAAATATCAAAGATGACACTCCGGTTGAAGATAAGTTTCCTGATGAATATCTTTTTGAAGTGACTACTCAGACCCCTTGGTTTGCAGATATTGCCAATTACTTAGTCACGGGGAAATTGCCTTCACATTTGTTTACTAGAGAGAAAAGAAAAATCATTCAAATAAGTGCAAGATACTCATGGATCACTAATGAATTGTATAAAACAGTTCCAGATCTCATGATCAGAATATGTTAGGGAAGATGAAATGCCTGAGATTCGTAAGGCATGTCATGATGAACCATGTGGTGGACACTTTTCTAACAAGAGGACACCCTATAAAATCCTTTCTTTAGGATATTATTGGCCATCCATATTCAAAGATGCCAAAGAATATGTCAGGAGGTGTGACAGCTACCAAAGGTTAGGAAAACCTGCTCCTTCAAATGAAATGCCACTACAAATTCGGGTACTCATTGAACCTTTCAAAAAATGGGCCTTGGATTTTGTTGGACCAATTAATCCCCCATCTAAGCAAAAGAAGTATATATTGGTATGCATTAATTATGTCACTAAATGGGTAGAGGCTAACGCATTGCCTTTTGCTAATAAAAAATCTGTAGTTAATTTTGTTTTTGAGGACATCTTCACTCGTTTTGGTGTTCCAAGAGAAATTGTGATAGATTAGGGATCTCAATTTACATCTAAAATGGTGAAGGGTCTTGTGGAAGATTACAAGATCAAACATAGGAAATCCACCCCCTATCATCCACAAGCAAATGGTCAAGTTGAATCTACAAATAAGGTGATTGAAGGAATTCTCACTAAGATTGTGCATCTGCATAGAAGAGATTGGGCAGAAAGGCTTCCTGAAGCCTTATGGGCTTATAGAACTACATGGAGGAACACAACGGGACACATACCCTATGAACTTATTTATGGGAAACAAGTCATGTTCCCTATAGAGTTTCAAATCAAAACCTTCAAGATGGCTGTCCAATTGGGACTAGTTTTATCAGAGGCACAAAAACATAGATTGGAACAACTCAATGAGCTTGATGAAATGAGGCAAGATGCAATTCAAATAACCAGTATATTCCAACAACAAAGGGCTAAATGGCATGACAAATATATCAAGGAGAAGAAGTTTCAAGCAGGAGATTGGGCACTTTTGTTCGATTCAAATTCAAAGATTTTCAAGGGAAGTTTCAGACTCATTGGCTTGGGCCATATGAGATTGAAAAAGTCTGTAATAATGTAGCAGTAAGGATAAGGAAAATAGATGGAAGAAAAATACCTCTTCTTGTGAATGGTCATCGGTTGAAGATATATCAAGAACCAATTTCAAGAGAGGATTTCATTAAGATTTTCCAGAATAACTCTGAAATGAAGCTAGTGAAGAAGAATTCTTCTTCTCCACTAACTTAAAATCAGAGATTTCTGACATCCTATATTTTCCATTTCCTTTCTGTAATAAGTAGTGACAAAAAGCTACATTAATTTGCAATTTAGAGTCTGCAAATTCATAGTCTCATTCCATCTCATTCTGTTTTCATTTTATTTTACAGTTCCATTTCATCTCACTCTCATATTCCATAGCCATACTTCCACTTTTCCTTCTTTTCACATTCTGTAGTTATATATATGTAATATATATATATATATATATATATAATATATATATATATATATATATATATATAATATATATATATATATATATATATAATTGTATGAGTTTGAAAACCAATCATTGATTAGCATACTTATACAAAAAATACAGGGTTAAAATCAGAGATTTCTGACATCCTATATTTTCCATTTCCTTTCTATAATAAGTAGTGACAAAAAGCTACATTAATTTGCAGTTTAGAGTTTGAAAATTCATAGTCTCATTCCATCTCATTCTGTTTTCATTTTATTTTACAGTTCCATTTCATCTCACTGTAATATTCCATTTGCATTTTATTTTTAAAGTTTTACTCCATTTCACCCTATTTCCCATTTTATTTTACATTTCATTTCATCTCACTGTCATAACCCATTTCCATTTCATTTTTACACTCATATTCCATAGCCATACTTCACTTTTCCTTCTTTTCACATTATGTAGCTGATTCCATTCCACAACTAATCTGATTCTGCAGCTACAACTTACTTATCAGCTCTAGCACAATTGTATAGCTCACAAATAAATCATGAATGTAGGAATTGAAGGATCAAGTTTTGAAGACCAAACATGCTAAAAGTACCTACAGATCAACACCAAAAGAGTTATCAAGAAAATGGTTAAGTTCTAAAGGTAAAATGCAAAATTTATTTCAAACAACAAGTGAAAAACTTAAGGCATGTATAACATGAATAATCATATGTCTCCTGATCTGGATTTAAACAGGAACGCAAAAAATTACAGAGATTACCATAAAAACAGTGATGCAGAAGAAATAATACTTCATTTCATTAATGTAAAATACTGAAATATGCTTTCAAACATAAATGGAAATACACCAGCTAGGGCGATTGTAGCTTATCTCTGAGAAGAGATGTGGTGGCTACATGCCTCTGAGCTATGTTACAATGAGGCTCAAGGGCCTTTTTATTATTGAACAATAAGAGAAAACCCTAAACAAACAAAACCCTAACCCAAGGAGATGTAACACCAAGAGTTAATGAGCCCCGTTGGGGTGAGTTTGATAGCCAACTTCCCGGGGTTGTGACTTGCTCATATTATCTCTGTTTGATGCGCATGATAGCCCATTGGAAAGATCTCTCTGAGGACTACAACAGAAAAGATGATTTTAAATAAAAAATTGTTGGAGGTAGATTTCCCAAAAAGCGTCATTTAGGGCCTCAAAACGGCTTCAGAAGTTTAGGACCCGAAAAACTGCTAAAAATAGTAAATTGTGCTACAATTAAGGAAACTAAAAAACTGAAAGAAGCAATGGTGGGGTTCCAAGTTGAATTGGCTAGTGGCCACCAATATCCCCCTAGATCACCCCCCCCCCCCCTCTTACGAAGCAATGGTATTGAGTTGAGTTCCTCCATGAGATGAGGAAACTTCTGTTGAACTTGGTCCTTGGTGAGCCACTTGCCCTGGTGAAGGAGTTGGCCTGCTTTGACAACTCGATACAATTGGATATTCTGCTGGAAAGTGTGCTTGATCTGTGTGTCCATGATCTGATCAGTTGTAGCTTGTTCCATGCAATCTGGATTTAACTCTGTGGGTGTGAGTTGTTTTGTAATGTCGGATGTGTCTAGTAATGGTGGAAAGTATGGCCGAAGGTGGTCCACATTGAACACTGGGTGTAGACCAAGGAATGGGGGAATGTTGAGCTCAAATGCATTGTCTCCCACAACCTTGGTAATGGTGCAAGGACCATATCAGAGTGGTCTGAGTTTTCCATAGGCTCCAGTAAGGCGTTCCTTTTGCAAATGCAACCAAACTTTGTCACCCACTTGAAACTTGTGTGGCACCCGATGTTGATCATGTCGCTACTTGTACTTGGCATTTGATTTTCCATAATCTCATGGACCTTCTGGTGAATATGTTGGATGTGCTCAATGAAGTTGTTTGCCTTATCTGTTTCGGACTGGACATGAGCCGAATCTACGTGAGTAGCTACAAATGGCATGGCCACATCAATGGGACATAGTGGTTGGAATCCCAAGCCCACCTGAAAAGGGCTATGGCTAGTCGAGCTATGGAGAGCCCAATTGTAGCTATGTTGAACATAGGGGAGGCTCTTGTCCCATGTGCATGGATGCTTTGAGTTGTACATGCACAAAATGTGTATGATCATCCTGTTGACAATCTTTGCCTAGCCATCAGTTTGAGGATGGAACAATGTGGACTTAGTGAGTATGGTGTCCAGCATCGACCAGAGACTGGAACAAAATGTACTAAGGAACCTATTGTTCCAATCTAAGATGATAGACTATGGGATCCCAGAGTGTACCCACACTCGTTCAAAGAATATTTTAGCAATGGCTTCGACTATGATATTCTTCTTACAAACCGCCATAATGGCCATCTTCGAGAACTTGTCGAGGACCAGAAAAACATAGTCTTTTCCATGCTTAGTGGAAGGAAGTCCTGATATGTAATCCATGGAGATGGATTCCCAAGGTCGACTAGGGGTAGGCAGCGAGGTATAGAGGCCTTGCTTCTTGATGGTTAGTTTGGTAATGGCACAGGCAGTGCATGATTTGATGTACTTCCCAACATCCTGTCGAAGATTCAACCAATAGTAATACTTCTGCAGTACTGCCACCATTTTCTTGACCCTGAAATTCCCAGTAGCTCGAGTGTAGTGTGCTTCCTAAATAATCTTGGCACGCTAGCTTGAAGGAACACAAAGGTGACCCAGGTGGCATAACAGGTCATCCTGGAGGTGAAAATATGGAACATGCTGACCCTCCAAGAGTGTTTGGTATGTGTGGCTGAATTCTGGGTCACTTTTGTAGAGAAGTGGCCAATCAGAAGTCTCGCGCCCACAATAGTTGAGCAGGGTGGTTAACGACATGATCGGTGGTTGAATGAGGCAAACTACAACATCATTGGTGCTTCCCTTCTTATACTTGATATTCAAATGGAACTATTGCAAATATGTGGACCACTTCTGATGGTGATCATTCTGAAATTTCCCTTGGGTCTACATGAACTGTAGGGGTTGATGGTCTATGTGGATGACCATTTCCTTCCCCAAAATGTAATGCTTCCATTGTTAGAAGGTCTACACAATGGAATACATCTCTTTGTCATATGTGGGATACTTCCAGACTGTGTCTGAAAGTGTCTCACTGTGATATGCCACTGGATTCCCGTGTTGAGTAAGGACTGCCCCAAAAGAATAGTCAAAGGCATCTATCTCGATCTCAAATGGTTGTTGTAAGTCTGGTAATGCAAGCACTGGTGCCAAGAAGAGGTGATCTTTCAACTCTGTGAATGCCTTCTATTGAGATTTAGACCAAAATAATTTTTCTTTCGCTCCTCCCTTGGTGACTCGAATCAAGGGCCAAGTGATATGAGAAAATCCCAACACGAACCTGCGGTAGAAGCTGGCAAGACCTAGAAAGCTATGAAGCTCTGTCAAAGTGGTTGGAGATGGCCAATCCCGAATGACTTGGATCTTGGCTGGATCCACATGCACCCCCTATTCATCAATAATGTATCCCAGATATTGAACCTGGGTCATCCCAAAATTTCATTTCTCCAAACTGGCACATAACTTGTGTTGTCGCAGTGTTTAGAGAACCTGTCAGATGTGGTTCAGGTGCTCTTCCCAAATCTGGTTGATGATCAAGACATCATCCAAGTATACTACTACACATGAGTTGGTGAATGGTTGCAAGATGTCATCCATTAGTCTCATGAAGGTTACAGGAGCATTCGTCAATCCGAAAGGCATAACCAACCATTCAAAAAGGCCCTCCTTGGCTTTGAAGGCAGTCTTCCACACATCGGAGGGTTTAATTGGTACCTAGTGATATCCTGACTTTAAATCAATCTTGTTAAAATATTTTCCCCCCTTCAGTTGGTCCAGGAGGTCATCAATCTATGGGATCGAGTACCTATTATGGACAATGATCTTGTTCAGTGCCCGATAGTCAGTAAGAGTCTCTAAGTCCCATCCTTATTCTGTACCAACATGATTAGGCTCCTACGGAGCGATGAACTCGGACGGATGTGACCTTTCTGTAGTAGCTCCTGAATCTACCTCTTGATTTCATCGTTCTCCAGAACGAAGTGCCAATAGATTAGTCCATTGGGCAGAGGTTCACCTAGGGTCAGATCGATGGAGTGTTTGAGGGGCCCTGTCTGGAGGTCATGGCCATCGTCTTCTTCTTTCCTTGAGGGTGTAGCATCAGGAAAACAAAGTTCCCGGTTTTGGAAATGAGATTACTGCATTGTTTTGCAGTAACCAAAGAGATGGCAGTAGGTAGTGCTACCTCCAGTATCCTATACAACTTATTTCCCAGAGTAACAATAATAGCGCAGGGCCTTAATTCATACATAGCATGTCGCTTCCACAAGCATGGTTGTCATAATAATACATCAAAAACTTCAATGGGAGCAATGTCACACATTACCTCATATGTGAAGGGCTTGATGTTGTATGGAAGGCGACACTGCTGGCTCACACGAAGATCGCATCCTTGGTGAAGCCACACGATGGTGTACGGTTGTGGATGTGTTATGGTCGGTAAGCCCAACCACTTCACGACCTCTACCGAAATGAGGTTCTTTTAGCTCCTGCTATCAACAATGAATTGTAGTGGAGAGCCCTCTACCCACTTCTAGGAGTGGAAGAGATGCTCCTCCTCCTCTGGATATTTGGGTTCCTCCTTCTGGATCTTTGTGGTGGCAATGGTGTCGTTGGGCTCCACATCAATAATCTGCTTCCCTTTGTCATTCCCCTTGTTGAATTCTGACTCAGAGTCAAAACCTGCATCTGATTCTGAAACCTTTAGCTCGACCACTAGTGACTACTTGGCCTGACACTCACTTGTGTTGTGAGTGGAGCTTTTATGGAACTCACACCACTTTCATGTGTCCTTTTCTGACTTCACGGTGATGTTCATTGCTTGCAACTTTGGTGAGTTGTCTTGGGCCACCCCACCTTGGCTTTGTCCTTTGTTCTACGATTTGGGGGCACCTTTCCCTTGCTTCGGATTCACAAATCCAAAGTCTCGCTTCTTCTGTTTAAACTTTTTCTCGACCTTGACGGCATATCAAGATGTCATGCCGAGCGAGGAGATGGTTAGGAATTCTATTTCTTCCTGGATGTACTTGTGTAGGCAGCCATAGTATTTGAGTGCCAAATGTTGCTCTAAATCCTTGATACCTAACTCTGTGTGAAGGGTATGGAAAATATTTGTAAACTCCAGACCGTCTTGGTCCCTTCCCTGCCGCAGTTTGGTCCACTTTATGTATTGATCCTTGTAGGTTCTAACAGGGTAATACTGCTCCTTGATGGCATCCCCGAATGAATTCCAAGGGGGTGTGGCTAAAAACAGTGAGCCTGTACTTTCATCCTTCTGCTAGCAGTAGGTTTCCCACCAGTCCTTGACGTGGGGGGCTACTTTGAGAAGAGCGAAAATAATCTTTTCCCGACTGGGAAAATCATGAACAGAAAATAAACCTCTAGCATATTTAACCATTTATCGATGGCATCTGTGTCTATCTAACCCTCGAATATGGGGATTTCAAAATTAACTTGTACCTTAAATGGTGTGGCATTTCCAAAGTAGTTGTTGGAAATTGATGTGTCGCCCCTAGGTAGCTGCTGAAGGATCTGGGAAAAGTTGTCCGTCATCACATTCCTTTGTCACTTGAGGGCTTATTCAAGCAATATTTTGATAGGATATCCTGCCCTGTCATCTTTCTTTTCATCCGCCATAGGAGGTTGTCGGGATTTGCAAGACTAGTCTTGCAAAGGTTCGACCAGATCAAGCCCTAACTCCTTATATCCCAAGCTCGTTGGGGACATGCAAGAAAAATAGAGAAAAAACGTAGACCGCTTTGATAACATTGATCTGAATTTAAAAAGGAATGCAACAAATTACAGAGATAACCATAAACACAGAGATGAAATGGAAATAATACTTCATTTCATTAATGTAAAATACTGGAATATGCTTACAAACAGAAATGGAAATACACCAGCTAGGGTGATGGTAGTTGTTATCACTTAGAACTAAAATTGATATATGTAACTTTTCATCCTAGCCCGATGACAAAGGTCAGTGTTAGTCTATTTTTGTTTTAATTTTCTTCCCTTAGAGTCTGAAGTTTTGAAGAGGTTTTTGAGTCAAGTTATTCTCAGCTTCCATTGGTTCCCCTCCATCCACCATTGTTTTACAACCACATGTTATCTTATGTCAGTCACCGAGCCTTTTTGTAATTTCGCAGCGCATATACACCATTAAGTGTTTTTGTAGCGCAATCCCAATTAGGCAATTTTGCAGCGCATATACACCATTAAAGTGTTTTCGCAGTGCATATACACCATTAAAGTGTTTTCGCAGCACAATCCCAATTAGGTAGTTTCGCAGCGCAATCCCGATTAGGCAGTTTCGTAGCGCATCATTCAAATTTAAAACTGACAGCGCTGCGGAATCATGGATTCGTACATTTTGCAGCGAATCTTTCCCGAAATGTCAAGTCCGTTAGGTGAGTCATTGGCCGTGTCTTCTCATGTCAGCTCATGTACCCCTCTTATCACATTTCACCACTCATTGCCACTATCACCACCACTAGATCTATTGATATGCACGAATCATCATTTCCAAGAAAGACTACCGTGCATAAATCTTAATGATGGTTGTAATTCTTGCATGAATGAAAAATCTGCAAGATTACAAATTGAGAGATTTTAAACGGAAAAATTTAAAATTCAACTACAAAGATAATCAAGCGAGGCTGATAATCAAGCGAGCATGATAATCAAGCGAGGCTGAATTCAAATAGAAGCTGAATCACAATTCCAACTGGAGCTGGTAGTCATTGTTTGCTAAGATTTGGAAGAATCAATGGAGAAAAAGGAGCACAGATCCGGCAAATGTCTAAGGACCGAGCGTGAAGGCTTAGATATAACACTGAGGAATAAAGAGGTGGAGAAAGCATTCAAAAAGGCCGGGTGCTGGAATTTTTGCAAAAAGTTACAAGGAGGACACGCACAGGTAACTAAAGAATTTGCACTTAAATTCACATGCTTGAATTCAAAAGTAGCCATGATAGAATTGCAGGTTTCGCCAAAAGTGATATCTATTGTGACAGAGATCCCGCGAGGACAAGAGCAATGGTTTAAAAATTTCAAGTTTGACATGAATCCTTGCAAGGATTTCTTGAAGGATGAATTTGTAAATGAAGATTTAAGTAAAGCAGTGCCCAGGAGTTATGTCAAAGAATATTATGCTCATTTACTCACCTGCATACAGAAATATCTGACTTGTGAAGGAATGTATAACAAGGTTTACTCTTACCATTTTAAACTCCTTTTGCATTTCACAGGGAAGGTCTCCATAGACTTACCTTTTTATCTTTTCCGTAGTTTGAGTAAGATGTGTGATAAGGTACAGCTGAGGAAAGAGGATTGTGAAACCTCTTTGTTTCATCATGGTTTGATCAAACTACTGGTTTTAGATGGGCTCCAAAAGGTAGACAGAGATTGGAATTCATTCATTTTTATGGCTGGCTTCAAAAGCCAGACTAGCCTCACTCCTCTACCTGCACGAGATTTTACAATAGCTGAGCTCCAAACAGAAGCAAGAGCTAAAAGAGTTCCAAATTCACAAGCAAGAAAACAAGTGAAGCCACTCATCATCCAAGATCAACCTCAGCAATCAACTAAGGGAAAAGCTCATGGTAAAAAGACTGTACCTGAAACAAGCACATCTGAAGTAGTCTCAAAGATAAGAACAAGAAGCCAGATGAATAAGGAAAAAGGTAAAACTATAGCAGTTGACGAAAGTCCAGTGTCCAAGGGAAGTCTAAATGACTTATTACAGGCTATTGATTTTGAGCAATCTCTACCAGTTCAAATTGAGTTGATACAGTCAGAACAAGAAAGAACCAAGAAAGCCAAGGCCTCAAAAAGGCTTAAATTTGATGATCCAGCTGAAGAGTTTGTTTTTAAACCTAGAAGACCTATGACAAGGAGATTCCAGCAAGTACAGGAAGCACTTCCCAGAACAGAGGAAACAGGGGAAGGGACACAACGTTGGCAAAAGAAGAACACAGGCAAAACAGTCATTACATCTAAAGAAGACAATATAGCAGACCTAAAGAGCCAATTGGAATCAGCTAAGCATGAGATAGCCAAATTGAAGAAAGCTGCTAGAAGACATGCAGTCATACAAGCAAACTATTATAGAATTAAAACTCTATGGGAAGAGAATGCAGCTGTAGAAGTGGTTGATTGCAATACACAATTTCACACCTGGACAGTACCAGCAATCAAAGAAGCCAAGTATATTAGAATGATCAATATGCAACTGAGAGCTGGGAATAAGATTATGAAGAAACAAATTGAAGATCTGAAGGCACAGCTAAGCTAGCTTAAAGGTCCTGCTAAATGAGTTTACATTTCAAGTAAAATTTTGTTTCAAAATTTTGATAAGTTTGCTTTATTTTATCTTTCTGAAGAAATATAAATCCCCATTTGACCGTTGGAAAGTCTAAAGAAGTTTTTAGCAATCAAGCACTTGGTTAGTAAAGGTCTCAGGTTAAAAACAAGTTTTTTTTAACAACTCAGCAGTTTCGTAGCGCGCTACGAAACTGCTGAAGGTGACGATTTCAACTTAAATCAAGCAGTTTTGAAGTTGAAGCGGGAAAATTTTGAAGAATAGTTGTAAACAACAAAAACACCTGAAGTTACAACATGCCAATCAAAATAGCACAAGTGGAAATAAATGGTTTGAATCAAAAAGTGGCATTTTGTCATATCATAAGAGAATTGAAGCAGGCATCAGACAGCTTGAATGCGTTCTCCCTTGTGTTTTCAAAATAGTGGATGACACATCATCAAGTCAGGTTTCATAATAGTGGACAGCACATCACAACGTGGCCACCGTCATATTTTGTGGGATAACAATAAAAAAAAACCGACTTCTGAAGATTTGAAGACCATAAAGCCGAGAAGCAAGGATAGTCTCCTAATTTTTCTGGACAGTGAAGAAGGTACAGCATTCAAGGTCAACATGGAGCATTAAACACCCATCTCAGCCAAACTGAAAGAGAACCAAATTTCAAAGAAAGGAATCATCTTAATTAAGGCCATTATGCATGTAATATGGAGTTAGAGTCATAGTTGATTTAGATCTCTAAAAAACTCCAGTCAACACTTTGTTGTATTTATTAAGAAGTTAGAGTTTAAGAGTTGTCAAGTAGTTTTCGAATTCCCCTCAGGCTGGAGGAGGCATCTCGATTAGTTAAAATAAGAGCTCTATATATAGCTGAGACAGCAATGTAATTAGGGTTGGAAATTTTATGAAAAATCTTGTATTTGGCTTATGTAAGACTCGGTTTCAGTAATATATGTTTTGGCTTTACTTGTCAGGATTCATGAGGGATTTTTTATGTTCAGAATATGTGATGTTGTCCTTTTCCTAATTCTTGCAGTGTTATGGATGTATAATCACTCAGAATTCACTGAATGTGCTCTGAATTCCTGTATACATTTATAAACTGTGTGGTCCTATGTGAGTTTATGTTCTGAATGTTTAAATGCTGAATGCCCTGACTTACATGTAAGGCTGAGTTCATTGTTATATTGAGGTGTTGTTGACTCCATAAGCCCAATGGATAATAGTTAAATTTGTTTCCACCATTTATATTTCTCAGAGTTGTTCTATAAGAGTTAGCCATCTTATCTTTAATCAAAATCATTAATCCATTTAGAGAGATCCCTCTCAGGTTGAGGAGGCTAAGCCTCAGCCTAAAGTAGGTTTGAAACAGTTACTTGAAGTCTTCCTGGTCTGCAGCCTTCCAGGGTCTGATTTTGAGATAACAGTAGCGTATCTCTGAGAAGAGATGTGGTGGCTACATGCCTCTGAACTATGTTACAATGAGGCTCAAGAGCCTTTTTATTATTGAACAATAAGAGCAAACCCTAACCCGAGGAGAAGTAACA
The DNA here is from genome assembly GCA_000404065.3 of Pinus taeda. NCBI lineage: Eukaryota > Viridiplantae > Streptophyta > Pinopsida > Pinales > Pinaceae > Pinus > Pinus taeda. The sequence continues at coordinate 15,816 of APFE030809933.1, forward strand.
CCAAGAGTTAATGGGCCCTGTTGGGGTGAGTTGGACAGCCAACTTCCTGAGGTCGTGACTTGGTCATATTATCTCCATTTGACGTGCATGATAGCACATTCGAAAGATATCTCTAAGGACTATGACATAAAACATGATTTTTGACAGAAAATTACTGGCATTAGATTTCCCAAAAAACGTCATTTAGGGCCTCAAAATGGCTCCAAAAGTTTAGGACCTGAAAATCTTCTAAAAATAGTAAATTGTGCTACAATTAAGGAAACTAAAAAACTGAAAGAAGCAATGGTCGAGGTCCAAGTGGAATTGGCGGGTGGCCACCAATATCCACCTGGATCATCTCCTTAACAAGTCATCATTTGATTTGACGACCACTTCATCATACCACATCTTCGCCACATCTTCCATACTCAGTACCAAACGATCCATAATAACTTCATCAAACCACATCTTCGCTACACTCTCCATACTTTGTACCTAAATAGTCCCTAATAACTCCATCTGTTAATGGTCATGACTACGATGTTACCAACGTATCCACATCTCTCCAAACCCTCACCATCTACTTATTCCACGCAAACCCATAGTTCTTTTTCACCATACCTACAGTCAGTCCATTTCATATCCCAGGAGAGTAATTCTGAAGGTTAAGAAATTTTGTGAAACAGAAGCCATGGGACTCATTGTCAGGATAGAGCGAGTAGGAGCAAAATATATGGAGGGATACCCACAACTCAAGGAGATGCTACAGAAGGTTGGATGGCTCAATTTCATTGAAAAACTTGATGGCTTCCATAAAGAGATCACAAAATATTTTGCTAGATCATTTGATGGTACATAAGTAGAAATTGGAGACATTAAGTTTACAGTAACAGAATCTTACATAGCAGAGCCTACAGAACTATCAAGACATGGTGAAAGATGGTTCAAAAACAAGGAATTCCACAGTGAAGCATGGAAAGTAATCCTCAGGAACCCAGGTATGGATGTCTCTGTGTTTAGGAAAGGAATTCCTATTTCAACACTTAAAATTAAATGGAGAAGCATGCTTTTGATATTACAGAAATTCATTACCTGTGAGGGGAGATTCGGGTGCATGTCTGTCTATCATATACAATTATTAATGAAATTTCTATAAAATCGAGAAATCAATCTCCCTTTCTTCCTACTAAACAGATTAAGAAGGATGGTTTCAAATGTATAGAAGAAAATAGAATTCATAGACACAACCATGTACCATCACGGGTTGGTAAAGATACTGGTTGAGTTTCATTTGAAAATAATAGGAGATACTTGAGAAAATTTCATGATAAGAAAATATTTCCAAGAGGCACCAGAATCAGCTAAAGAGGGTAATGTCAGAAGGAGTAGGAGAAAGAAGACCGGAATAACCATTAAAAACAAACTTGAGTCCTCAACGCAGAAAAATGATGAAGAGCTAGTCTCTAAAAAATTGATAAAGATCAGAGAACAAATCAAACAAAAACAGAAGATGAAAAAGAAATTTGGTGAAACTACTAGAAACAAACTTGAATCTTCATTGCAACAAGATGATGAGAAATTAATCTCTGAAGAGTTGACAGAGATTAGGAAACAAATCAAGAGAAAAGAAAAGATAAGGAAGGAGAAAAAGGGTAAAAAGGAAGACAACATAAGTCCTCTACAACTTAGAAGGAGCTCTAGGCTCCGAGGTATGGTAAAGAAGATATCATCAAAGGGAACGAAATTCATAAATATAGAAGAAGAAACCCCAGTACCATCTCCTGATAATGTTCCATCTGCACACAGTCCTCAAAATTCTCCTGAACAGTATTTCAAAGGTAGCCCTATGAGAAGATCTCCAAGAATAGACCTAGTGCAGCAACAAATATATAATTATATAGAATCACTAGAGAAGAAGAATGCCTCAATGGATCTAGAATCCTCTGTCAATCTACAACCATCTGTCAATCCACAAGAACCTCTAATTGACTCTCTCAAACAGGAAATCTATCAGTTAGAGATATTGAAAAGACAGATTAAGAAAGAAAATGAAACCTTGAGGGAACAAAGTAAATGTATAAGGCTATTCATGATAATACAATACTGCAACTAGGGCTATGGTATAAGAAGAATAGCAAGTTGAAGAGGAAGAATAGAAGCTTGAACAAAATAGTCATCAACCTTAAATATAGGCTCCTTATGAAGAAATGCAGAATGGTAGTCACTTCAAAGAGGAGCAAAAGAAGAAAATTAGATGTACTAGTAGAAGTGTTTGAGCAAATGCAATAGGAAAGAAGAATTCACATTTTTGACAAATTGCATGAGGACATGTAATGATTTTTTAGTGGGGCTATCTTGAACCTCAGAATTACCCTCTCCTTGATAGTTTTTCTCACTTCTATCCCTTGCTTTTCCATAAGATTACAGATCCTCATCAATGATAACTGATAGGTTTTGTTTTAAAGAGGGAATTAAATGATTGACATGTTATATTTTTATGTTTTTGCTATTTGAATAAAGTTTTTCAAATTAGCTATAAAACGTAGCCTATTCTACAGCTAACTGTGTATTATGTAGCTACTTCCCTCGTCTGGCAGGTTCCAAGTGTCAAATGAAGAAACCGGCCACATGGGCATCTCTGGAATCATCTCCACATGGATTCTATCCTAGTCACTTAGCCCAAATCGACAAGAAAGCAAGCTCAAGATTGTAGTCAAAGCTGGAGTCAAACGTATGATACCCGGAAGCAATAGGACTCTTCGTCTACTCTTTCGTGGTTAATCAATACATCCAACAATTTTGTTGCAACATTAACTCGGATCAGCCACCTATGTTAACAGTTTTGTTGCAACCATCTCGCTCAAAATCAAGTCACCTGTAGCTAACCAGACATTTATGCAGTCTTGTTGTAATATGTATAGGCCACCTACAGCTAGTTTTGCTTAAAGACAGTTATGATTATTTCCTTTTAAATATTGATTGTATAGAACCGATGGGGGTTCGAAGAATTTGATGTATTGAGTTCAGACTTTCAGCTCTGTATTTTTGGACTCCGTTCATGTTTATAATATAAAATCATGTGTTGACAATTATTGTTTAAAAAGAGCCTTTTCAATTAGTTAGCAGCTCAACCCAGTGAGTTGTAGAGGGCCCCTGCACTAAAGGAGGTTTTCTTTCCATTCGTTTTCTGTTTAGTTTTAATTTCATCATTTTCTTTTAGCAGCATTTCTAATGTAGGTTGATTTTTTTTAGTTTTAATCAATAGCATAATGTTAAAACTCAATTGTGCAGTCTTGTTTCTCCAACGCATTTCATGAAAGGAAACAATTTTGTTTCTAAAATAGAGTAAGGTTGAAGTTATGAGAATGTGTTGTTGACTAGTTTACTCATTGTTTTGTTATTTATTTTCTAGTTCAGATTGTGTTAATGAATGTTTTTTATCACCATTTCAAGTTGATAGTCATCCTAAACTAAATGGTTAAGCATTCACTTCACACGATGGTTTACATCAATCAGTTACCTTCTGCATGTTCTCATTTAGTTCTCTAGATCACAAAGTACAGCAAGTTGCTTATATTCCATATCAAGAAGGTTATCTTTCAAAATTGAAGGGTAGAGTAACTAGAAGTACTTCAGCTAATTTCATTCTCTGTATTTAATTCAACATGCATTGCAACTTCACCTTTTTAAGAATTAGATTCATGACTTAGGATTGATGACAAGATAGGACAAATGCTCTGTTTTTCCTTCTTTTAAATTAGATTTTGACTAGTTTTAAGCTCTTGGTTCACCTTTAGGAAGTTTAGATTCAGTTTCTCATAGTTTAGATTATACATCATTAGGAATCAAAGAACAGAAACCCCCAAAACAATATAAAAAAACAGAACAATGATGTAAGAAGGGTTAACTAAGCACGTATAGTGCACTACACTTCATCAGCTTACAAACCTCGGTTGATAATTTATGCAAGCAATTTAGGGCACTAAATTGACTAAACACATACAATGAATAATTATTGGCTTGTTGCATGATTTGGTACTTATATAACTTAGCAAACTTCATGTGCATGATTAATGGCAGTAAAATTCATTCAATCAACAAAATTCATAAACTTAGAAAATTCATAAGCAAGATACAATATTTGGGTCTCTACTCATCTTCTTCACCTTTTATGATTATAGACTTTTCAAATATCAGAGCATTAAACAACTACATATATGTCATAAGATGTTTAGCATGATCCTTCAAACAAACAAACTCTACTCTAAAAGCTTGATCATGTTCAGAGAATAATCAATTGGAGTAAAATGTCATTGTTCCCTGCACAATAATGGAGGGAATTAGTGCCTGAACAAGATATAGCTTAGTTCAAACATAAAACAATCTCAATCTGCAAAATATTTGACTTTACAAACAAATTTTGATCCCAAAACAATTATACAACAAGACTTATAACTAGTTTGATCCAAGAAGGCTTTGTCCTTCAATTGCCAAAGGTAAACTAGGAACTTTACAGTTATCAATGCATTATACAAATGAAAAACTATATATAATACTATCATCCCTGATCAATTTTCATTCAAAATAAGAAGGGATATCATTCTACTCATTACAAGTCGCTTTGATTCATAAACCATCACACGATTCACACCTTTGCAATGATTCAAATATATTTATTCATTGCAGATCATTGCTCTATTAATATGTTTATGCCTTACTACCATCACGTGGACTTAGAGGTATGTGCCTTTCTCCCATCACATCAAATCAATGAAAAAACCCTTGCACACTACACCTTGGGCTTTGATCATTCATCACACTTGCATTGTTTCTTGATCGAATGTTGATTACTCACATCACATTGTGCCTTGCTTCCATTGCATCATCACTATATAACATATAACACTTGATCATTACCTGATCACTCCACTACGAAAACCATCACACTCATTTTAAACACGACTTGACTTAATGACACTCATCGCACCAACACAAACCATCATGTACCTTTTTTACTCAAACACCCCATCTCACTGACCATCACTTCAATATTCATAATTCAATGCAGTCGATATCATCACATAAATAAAATCAACGATTAACCATCACTCCTTCTACACATCACACTTTATAATTTAGAGAAAACAATCAAGATCACACCACTATATTAGAAACCATTTATCATGCTCTCGTCACACTACATCGAAGATAAGCTTTCGAGATTTCATTGCATTACATAAAAATAAACTTTTGTGCTTTCATTACATTGGTTGTATACCATCACATTGAACACATCAAAATGATATTACAAGTTTTTTACCATCATATCATAACACACCATTATTGCAGACCATAGCATCGTAGACTCATACACACAATTGCACCATAGATTAAATCAAATTAATAAAAAGGAACTCGTGGATCCAATTTAGAGCTCAACCTTATGCTTCACCATCAATCCAAACCAAAAAGCATTTTCTTCTTCCACACATAATTGATCAGAGTAGACTATCACATTTCAATAAGAAAATATATGCTTGACTCATTCCACACAATTTGACAAAATTTAATGGCACATATATATAGTTTATATTGGATCAAATCCAACCCAAAAACCATGGGTATTACCATGGGCTCTTTACATGCTAAATCAATTGACCTTTAATCAATGGATGTGTTCAAACTAAAACCATGAATTCATTTAGTTCGTCTTGAACTAAGGACATGGTAATCCATTATTAAATTATATATGCATGTTTCTGGGTTCATCAAGTCAATCATGTTGTTCTAATCCCCAATCTATGGTAAATATAATGATATTGGGTAAATATAATAATTCCTTAGCATATTGGGAGAACTTCAATCACAAAATTTGACCAATGATTGGTGGATACTAGACCTTGATCAATTAACCACTTGGCTAATTAATCAAACACTTAGCCAATTAGTTAAATACTTGATCAATCAATTAAAAACTTGTTCCTTGGGGGCTTGATAATTTTTCATTCAAGTGATGAGACCTATGACCATGCAAGTTTATAAACAACTGCATGTGCTTCTCTCAATCCTTTGACACCAATGACATTATTTGTCATCCATGAATGCATAAACCAAAAAACTCCCCTTTTTTCATTGATGGAAACACCACCAGAAATTGATGGTAATTGATGTTTGAACTCTCCCTATAAAACAAATCCCCCTATCATGTTGTTGGGGCAAGTTTTTCTCCCTTTCTTAGACAACTAGTTATTGTTTTCTTTCTCTTTGGTCTGCTCTCTTTCTTAGACTCCTAGTTATTGTATACTTTATATCCCCCTTTGAAATCAATGGAAAAGAAACTCTTTGCAAATATATTCTCATCATAATTACTTATTTCTGACCTAATGTTGGTCTCACTACAAATGATTTCTTACCCAATAATTGGTCATTGCTCAACCATTCCTTTGAGGCAATTGTTACTTGTGGTTCATTGCTCAATTGTGGATGGGCTCTCCCCCTATGAATACTTTCTTTCCCATTTGCAACAACCGTACTTTGTTGAGAAACCAAGTGTAGTAGTATTAGACTTGATTTATATGTCTTTATAATTATTTGTGAATGTTTAATGTCTTATTATTACTTCTTAAGTGTTCTTCATCAAGAAATTATACAAATGTTCAGTATTTCAAGAAAACAAAAGGACAAGAGACAAAAAAATTATGCTCCAATCTAGGAAAAAACCCCACAAGGGGGAAAACCCAACTATCTTCCTCTTATAGAATCATATCAAAATGAGATATCCATGACTAAGACAAAACTGCCACCAAAAACACAAAATCCAACCCCCCTCCAAGTCGCCTCCACATTCAAAGTCAACATAGGTTACACTACTTCATATTTGGTCAAGCTTTGGAAGTTCAATCCTACAATAAAGAGGGTTGAAAATATGTCTGCAACTTCTTTAGATACCTCAAACTTATGAATGGAAATCGTCCTCCATTTATTTTATTTCTTCTTCTTCTTTTTAGTTCATTCCTCCTTCATTAGGTGCAGAAGATGTGATGAGTGGGTGTCCTTCAAAGTGACAAATTTGTACTTTATATACATCTATCTATGAGGTTGAATAGGTGTCTCTAGGAGGCCCAACATGACTTGTTCCAAGGAGGTTTGACTTTTTCATTTTGTGGACTTTAAGACTCAATACAAATTCAATTTTATTTTTCTCATAAATGTCCAAATGGGACATGTCTCAAATACAATTTATTTTGACTCATAATGATTTATTTTCTCATTTTTACTTTATAAGAATGAAGAACATGCTTTGACAAAAATTAAATATAATAATAATGAATATGATAAATACATCAATGATAAAATTACATTACATTATGAAGACTGACGTTAGTTACAATTTCAATGCTCCCTCTTAACTACAAAGGTTTTCATAATGACTCAACAAGATATTCTCAAGTTGAAATATTCACCTAAGAAAAGATCTAGATTGATAAGAATCAATGATAATAACATAACCATAAGCAACATTTTCAAACTACCAAGGCCTTTACAAGTATTGATCCGAATTGGATCCATAGAAGATTATCAAAGAACCATGACTGTATTACGTCAGAACAAATCTTTAAAGAATCCAAAACATCGATCAAAAACACCCTGAACCAATGGAAATGTTAGCTAATGTGGAATGGCAAGGACCTCGGTCAAAGCGCGCTAATCGAGGCCCATAGAGACCGCGCAGGAGGTCAAAGTAGCCCCTAGGAGCCCTGAATTGGGAAAATGAGGAGGTTTTTGATCCGCGATTAGTGCTTAGCACTAATCGCACATCGCTGGGAAAACAGGGCCATGAAGGAGGAAGCCCGAGCACACGAATGCATGGGAAGCCGGAGAACCATGAGCGGAAAGGAAAAAGTGTTGAAAGTACAAAGGCAGGACCCACACTCTGGAAACCAGCAGTTTTGATCGGGGTGCCCTCAAATAGTAAGAGGTTTTGGATAAGAGTAGAGCGATTCCATTCATCAATCGATGCATGGCAAGTGGAGGTGAGAGAAAACCACCATTGATCACGCGTTAAAGGTCAAACAAGTCAACCACGTGAAACATGTGTATTGCGTTGGATCTGGGGAACCCAGATCAGATGGTTGAGATCGCGCCTGATGGAGGAAGCGGAATCGACAAGCGAATACACTGTGTTTTAGAACGATTTGGATTCTGTTTGACTACCACAGTGGAGGAAAGACTTCATCCATGACGTAACTGAAGAAGTGAACCGACAAAGCACGCTGGCACCATTTAGAGGATGACATGTGGCCACTCCCTGAGCGCTGATGATGACGCCGAACAAGGAACTCCAAGTGTAGCTGTAGAAGGTGAATCAACAAAGGCGAAAGGGGAACCAAATGGTCTTGGAGACGAATGGCTAAAGCCATGGACAGAGAGATAGAATACATGAGGAAGTCAGTCGGTGAGAGTACCTAGAGAGGAGGACTAAACACTGAGAGACAGAAACCAGAGAAGAAGGCATTAAAGCAAATCAAAAGAGACAGAGGGCCGAGCTGCACAGTGGCAGCGTCAAGCACCAGAGAGCTTGAAGATTAAAGCCATCCCATAGAGGATCTGTCCGGGCTGAGCACCACATTGGGCTCTTGCCATTGTAGACCAAAAGGTCATAGAGCTGGTAAAAGAAGAAGAATTTTGTGTACTCAAGTGGCTTGGGGAATCCAAGAACTACCCTACCAAGCAAACCTACTTTAGGAGAACTCACATTGAGTCCCTGCATTTTAATTCTCTGCTGAAAAACACAATAAAATAAGGAAACCATTGAAAGCTAGATTGGAGATGTAGCCCTGGAGAATAGGGTGAACTCCTTATTAAATTTTGGTGTTCTTTTATTTGCTTACTGTATTTCTTTGTTGTCTTTCCATTTAATTATCTGTGTATTGGCAGTTTGATCGATCCGTTGCTTCAATAACACAAAACACATACCAGCATATGAGTCTGTAATACCTTTGTTCATAAATCTTTAACTGATGTCACTCATCGGGTGAATATCAAATCAAGTGGTATCAGAGCTCTAAGTTGTAAGGTTAGACAAGTTTGTGTTGGTTTATTTGTTGAATGCTCACTAGATCAAAGCTCAAATTAGGAGAAGGAGAGTTGGTCAAAACTAATCCTGAAATTGGGAGAGTCTATCCTTGGAAGACAATGATAGAGGAAGGTTCTGTGGGGCTAGACCCTCAATTCATAGAGAGTTTCCTAGCTATAAAGTCTATGGTAGAAGAAATGTATAGGGACTTTAGAAAGTATAAGGATGAAGATTCATCAGGTTCCAAACAAGACAAAGAAGAAGATGAGTCTCAGTCCCATGACCACTCAAAAGGAAAAGGAAAAGAGGAAAACTTTCTCACACCTCCTAATCGCCTTGTGCATAATAAAAAAGAATCTTTGATTAAGCTAGATGTTAAATTTGACTTTCCTATATATGATGGAGAGCTAAATGCTAAAAATTTGGACAATTGGATTAGACAAATTGATGTGTATTGCAAAGTGCAGAACATCGACTCAGACAAGAGAAAAATTCAGCTGGCAAGCCTATGCCTAGGAGGCACTTCCTTGGTTTGGTGGGAAGGTAGAGCCCAAGCTGACATGAAAAGACATGGTAAAACTATCTCTATCTGGAGTGAATTTGTTGCTGCAATTAAAAAGCAGTTCTATCCATTGGCCTACTTGCAACAAGCCATGATGAGTTGGCAAACTTTTCGGCAGTTGAAAGGGAAAAGTGTGCAAGGGTACACTCAAGAATTTAGAAAGAGAGCATTGATTCTAGGGATCTCATTAGATTCACTAGAGACTCTTTTGAAGTACATTGGTGGTCTACACAGCTACATGAGGCATTCCATCCTCATGTTCAATCCCACTAGTATAGATGAGGTATTTGTACAAGGTACTCATCTAGAAGCTAGAGGAAATAATGGAAATCCAGAAGTTGGGGGACCATCCCAACCCACTACAAGCAAGAGCAAGGAGAAAACAAAGCAGAAATGGAAAGCAAGGAAGGTTAACACTGCACAGAAAATCAAAGCTTCATGCACTCACTGTAAAAAGGATGGGCATGATGATGAGCGTTATTGGATTCTGCATCCAGAGCTGAGACCTAAGAAGTTCGAGGGAAAGAAGAAGAAGATTGTTGCAGCTATTCAAAAAGATTTGGGGTTAGACTCGAGAGATGAAACAATCATTGTAGCCACAAGCATAAAAGGTAAGAATTCTGAAGCATCTACTAGTAATTCTGCTCAATCTGTTATTGATGAAGAACATGAGAGAAAAAGACATGAGCTTTTCCATATTCAAGTTGTTTCCAAATATCAAAAGATAAATACATTGTTTGATAGTGGCTCACAAGTAAATTTTATTTCTGAAGCAATTTTAAAGAAATTGGGATTAGCAACTACACCTCACAAGAAACCCTACCCATTAGGATGGTTGAAAAGGTACAACTACAAGTGACTAGATAGTGAAAACTCAAGTTTTCTTTTGGGTCAGCGTTTGTAGATGAGGTTGAGTTAGACATAATTCCTTTGGATATATGTGGAATTGTTTTGGGGAGTCCTTACTTGTATGAT